>SSNS01000106.1:447923-488462 GCA_006937985.1 Aphyosemion australe | reverse complement strand
GCTAGCCTAGTGAACTAGACCAATTCTTGCTTTGCAGAGTTTGGTCTAGGCACGCTTCATTGGAACCCTCGCAGCCCAAACCACTGCTGTGTCTATCCAATCACAACTCGCTATAGTTTTGGTTGGGCCAATCACAGCGCTCTATATCATGGGCCAATCACAGAGCGGGAGTAGCCGATGACGTCAGCGCTGCGGCCGCGAACGCCGCGAACCCAAGCAACATGGCGGCAACTCGGAAAACACGTTCGTTTGAAACGGCTTTGTCATCAACATTGGATTATTTAGACTCCAACGTGCGTAAGTCTGTCTGATATACTTAGCGGCTTCTTATTGTTATCAAACAAAGTAGTGCAATGTCCCAGTACACCTGATATTCACGTGTTTTTCATACAAAAACGACAGAAATCATTGAAGCTAGACGCTATTAAAGCCTCCCGCTTTTCCGTCGCCGTGATTACGTCATGTTGTTCGTCACTCTGATTGGTCCTAGCGCTATCCAATTGCGTGCTGACATTTTGAAAGACAACCGTAGATCCCGCCTCACGACTGAGAGCCGTCAATGGTTCGTGGCCAGACTATATATTCACATATATAGGATGGCTTGCCAGGCTATCCGCTTACAGATTAATGCCACATCTTGATCTCTGGTCTCTGAGTACCAAAGGTGGAATGAAACCCTCAGCCTTATGCCGGGATCAGAAATCACAGGATCTTAATCCCACTGTACTCAGTCTAATTCAGAGTCATGTCAGACAGAAAATGCCACTTACAGCTGATTCTCCCAATGTGGAGATCACTGTTAAACATGGGGATTCAGTCAACTTAGTTATGATTCATGTACGTTATGGAGACTTGCACCACTGGAGTGGATTTATTGAAACTCTAGTAGTGTGCATCTACAACTGAATAACTTTTGGATTCAATCCAGTTCAAAAAGACCACCAAACCTAAAGAATTACCAAACACATAAATATTTGAAACTCATATAATTGTCTTCATAAGTTAGAAACATAATACTATCTGGGTTTAATGATGCCTCAGAAGCTAGCAGATGATATATATTCCCATGTGGAATATTAGGACTTACATTTTTTATGTTTACAGATTGTAAGCACCTTGGCCTGCTTTATAAATATGTTAGCACCTGCTTCAGAGTGGGTGCTTTCTTGGCTCATGAGGGACTCTTGAGTGGCGTAATGGGTTGTGATTGGTCCATACAAAAGTGTACAGTGATTGGCTGAGCTCTATTCAAGTTGCACAGAAGACATTTAATTTGCATAGCTAATTAGATGCTGCATAATTGCTGCTGTCTTTGATTTGCTCTTAGTTGAATGTGTGCAGCACATCAAAGCTTGAGTTTTAGTTTTGACTTTCTTAAATACATTTTTAATATTTGTAAAACTTAAACAAAAGAACATCTCAAACTCAGGCTTCATCTATTGTTGTTTCATGTGATGCACTAAAGTTATGTGGCCATGCTTACTGTCAATGTTATTTCATACCAGAACCCCCCTCATGATGAGGTAACAAACATGTTTCTTATATTCACTCCATAGTGGATCTAACAATCCTCAGTACCAGATTGGTATGTTACATACACCTATCAAGTAGAATGAATACAAAACTCTCAAATGAGAGGTGATATTCAAGAACAAACAAAAGAAGTCCATTTGATTTACAGTCAGCATGAGCTGGATGACTGAGACAGGAGGTGTGTGGATTTATGAAAGTCTAAATCAACTCTTCCAGTACATCAGCTGCTTTTCACCACACTAAAGAAGGATAATGTGTTTCAGAGCCAACGTGATGTTTGATAAAGTGTTTCCATTGGCCTTCAGTAGTTTGAAACCAACCCCGACAGTCTGGTCTGAGGTTAAAGGAGCACTCTGAAGTAATTCAGTGAAGATTAACATGGGATTAAACACTCCTGAGTGACAAGCTCTTGAACACTTCAGACATGCTAATGAGTCCCTTTAGGCGAACGCAATGCGAGAAGTGTCCGAGTGTGCGTAAAGACCAAGGGCAGGTTTGATTTCACTCCCTGCCCCTCACCTGGCTGAGTGAAGTTTGCTGTGAGAGGATTAAGTGGACCTTTTCCTACCTGAGTGAGAGGGCTGATAAATAATTTACATCTCACTGGAAAGTGTTTGAGACTCAAGAAGGGGATGCGAGAGTGGGTGTCAGCCTCTGTGTTTTTATACAGACAGTATATCATAAAGTCCCAGAAGCCTCATGGGAACATTCCTTCATACTGGCTCGGATTTGTGTTTGGATCTGTTAAAATTCGGCTGACTAGAGGATTTATAAAGACCGGCAACATGTCAAGGTTTCTGTTTTAGGATCATATCTTATTTCAATTTAGGAAGTTGTTTTTCTGTTTAGGCTACTGTTGCTCATTGTTTAAGCGCAGACGCTTAAAGATCCGTGTCCCTCCATAGGTTTTCTATTGGATTAAGGTCCGGAGACTGACTAGGCCACTCCATGACCTTAACGTGCTTCTTCTTGAGCCACTCCTTTGTTGCCTTTGCTGTATGTTTCGGGTCATTGTCGTGCTGGAACACCCATCTACGACCCATTTTCAGTTCCCTGGCAGAGGGAACGTGTCGCTCAGGATTTGACGATACATGGCTCCGTCCATTTCCCCGTTGATGCGGTGAAGTTGTCCTGTGCCTTTAGCAGAAAAACACCCCCAAAGCAAAATGTTTCCACCTCCGTGCTTGACAGTGGGTATGGTGTTTTGGGGGTCATAGGTAGCATTTTTCTTCCTCCAAACACGGCGAGTTGAGTTAATGCCAAAGAGCTCAACTTTGGTCTCATCTGACCACAGCACCTTCTCCCAGTCCCTCTCTGAATCATTCAGGTGTTCATTGGTAAACTTCAGACGGGCCTGCACATGTGTCTTCTTGAGCAGGGGGACCTTGCAAGCACTGCAGGATTTTAAACCATTGCGGTGTAATGTGTTTCCAATGGTTTTCTTGGTGACTGTGGTCTTTGAGGTCATTAACTAACTCCTCCCGTGTAGTTCTAGGATGATTTCTCACCTTTCTCAGAATCATTGACACCCCACGAGGTGAGATCTTGTGAGGAGCCCCAGACCGAGATCGATTGATAGTCATTTTGTGCTCCTTCCATTTTCAAACACTTGTCACCTTCGCTCCCAGAGTCTTGCTAATGGTTTTGTAGCAGCCTTGTGCAGGTCTACAATCTTGTCTCTGACATCCTTGGACAGCTCTTTGGTCTTTCCCAGGTTGGGGAGTTTGGAGTCTGCTTGATTGATTGATTCTGTGGACAGGTGTCTTTTATACAGGTGACTAGTTAAGACATGTGTCTTTAATGAGGGTAACTAATTGAGTAGGAGTGTCTAAGGGAGCAAGAACTCTTAATGGTTGGTAGGGTTCAAATACTTATTTCACCCAATGAAATGCAAATCAGTTTGTCTTTTATTTAAAGTTCTTTTTTGAATTTTCCTTTTGATGCGCTATCTGTCACTGTTAAAATTAACCTACCATTAAATGATACTGTTCTGATATTTTTCATTTCTTTGTCATTGGACAAACTTACAAAATCAGCGAGGGGTCAAATAATTATTTCCTCCACTGTATGTTGTCTGATAAAACTACAAAAACGAGCAACAAACACCACTGAATGACCTTAAACATCTAGTTTGTTGAATGTAACAGTTTCCTGTTGTTGAAGCTGAACTTCTTGCTAAAGTTAAATGAATTAACTTCAGCTTGATTTAAGTCATCAGGCGTAACCGAGTTGCAGCTTGGTGATTTCCCTGCGGAGCTTTCCTTTTTGTCCACAAAGTGCCACCCCATGTGAGAGCTGCTGGAATTTACCCACAACGTTTTCAGAATTCCTTCTACATAAACTAATTTGCCAAACAGTTATGTAAATGCCGTTTGGATGCATCCAGCGGCTGTGTGGCTCCACGGGCAGCGGCTGGCGGTCGACTCTGCAGCCTGGAAAGTCAACAGTTTGTCCCATTCATCTCCGCTGAAGCAGCACCGATCAGCAGAAACAGATGGGTGTTTGTGTAGCAGGACCAGTGACAGTGGAAAGTAAAGAGGAGATTTAGTATCAAGTGATGTTTTTTTTGTCTGCTTCAAATAAAATAAAAAACAAAACTGACAGGAAAATTCCATTTTTGGAAATATTTCTTCACTGTACGTTTCCTCATTTCCTCTTATTCAGCTTTCATCTTCTCTGCCCACTCCCACCCCCACCCTTTTAAGGAAGGATCCCCTCATTGCTCGGCCACATTCGGCTTAGATCTGAGTGACACATTTGATCAGCTCAGCGTGCCTCTGACAGTTTAATCCGCGCCATCGTTCGTGTAGGCAGCGATAACATTTGCCGAAGCGAAGCCCGCGGCTGCTTTTCGTTTGATGACCCCTGCTAGAGTTTTGTTTATAATTTAGTCACAAGAGCCAAGTGGTCTGACATTCCACAGTGAGGGCTGAATCAGGGATTTATTCATTCCAGGAGACACTGGCTGGAAGCTACAGACTCATGAGCGTCCCGTGATTCTCATCAGAACACACATTATTCACACGCAGACCAACACTCTGGTGAACGTATCAAGCAAATGTCTCAGACAGAGACGAGGGTGAAGGAAATCTCGAGTCACTGCAGGGGATTTTGATTGTTTGACAGTTTGATGTTTTAAACTAAAAGCAAATAATTGTCCTAATTAAAGAATTCAACTAAAATTCAAGCAACTGGATCCATTAAAGGGAGAGCCAAGCATCCTTTAAAAGAATAGGGTCATAATATAATGATTCTTTCTAAAACTCATGAGTGATTTCAGAGCAACTGAGTAAGCATTTACATAAAAATAATCAGTTTGAGGAGAATCAGTCAGGATATAGAGCACAGACACAGCTTGGTGAAAGCTACTAATGCTCTCATGGTCTCAGACATTGGTCTGATATCTATACAGTTTGTGTTAATAATTAATCTTCCATACATCAGAGTTATGGAGTTCCTCAGGGTTCGGTGCTTGGCCCTATACTCTTTTCTATTCATATGCTTCAATCCCATTAAATAACTAAAACTACAGGATTAACTTCTGTTGTGGAATAAATCCAGTCAGTTTATCAGACTGCAAACATGTCTAAAAACATGGATGACTTATAAAAAAAAATTGATAAGAGGGTGATGTGATTTTGGGACCTTAGGAACAACCAGGAAGGATTTGGGACTTGTTGCTGGAGCTTTGAACTAACCTTTCCTTGAAACTGGCACTCTATAAATAAACTAAACTGAATTGAATTATGTTTAGAAATAGAGTTATAGTCATTTTGGTTCCAATCTTGAAAAAGAAGAGTTTGTGGTCAGATTTATAAATGACTCTTGTGTAAAATTACATAACATTTTACCTTAATATTGGTAAAACTGACTGAATATTTGCCAACTGGCTAATGCTAGTTAGCTGTGGTAACCAGTTGGATGGACAACAGTTTGTATCACAGTTTTCTGCACAGATCTGTGTAGTAGACATTGTATGTGACTGCTACAGTACAAACTGTAGCTCAGCCTCTGTAAATGTATCTGATCTACACCCATTTTCTGTGTGTGCTAACATCAAATTGTTTTTATGGCCTTCTTGAATTAGGTTGATTCCAAAAGCTAATCACTTGTAGTTGGACATCCAGCTAATACTCTGAGTTGACTTCAAAAGTTAATAAAGACTGAAAGACAAAAAGACTAAAGTTGGGAAAAATGTGATTATTATTCATGAGAGTAATATAAATATTTTAAAGCAGTTTGGGTGTTGTTGGAGCTCCTGCATTAAACTGTTTATCTTTTCATCCAGGTCTCCTCCCAGACCCAGTCCAGGCAGTCTTCACTATTCAGACGAGGATGTGAGCACCAAATACAATGACCTAATCCCTGCAGAGAGCAGCAGCCTGACTGAAAAACCCTCAGAAATCTCAGACTCACAGGTGCAGTTTATCCACATGTCCTCTGATCTTAATCCTGTCTGCATAAAGCAGCATTTGTTTCATTTTTGTGCCCGTCTGTGTGTGCAAACTGTCATCTCTCTGAATTCACTCTGAATTCAGCTTCGCTTTGTCAGCTGTGCTGCATATTTTGTCTGTCCCTTTTGCGTGTGTGTGTGTGTGTCAGTCACCTGAATGCATCTGGCTATCTGAGGTCACGAAATGTAGCTAAAGCACACAGAGATGAGAGATTAATGACTGTGCTCGCTGGAATCGCAGCGGTTTTTAGAAGCCTGTGGAGAAAGCCACTCAGCAAACATCCACCTGAGATTCAGGTCACTGCACTCCGTCACACCAATTCTTACGTAAGCTTTTGAAGGGATTCACTCTGAAGGGGATATTTAAGAGCTGTCTTTAAAGTTTCCACTCCAACCAAACAGTTGGTCTAAATTTCCTTTTCAGTCGTCAGGTCAAAGTGATCTCAGTGGAAAACTACAGTAATGTAGGAAACCTGGTCGCTGAATCAGAAAGGGTCATTTTTAAAGTTTTTATATGCAGCTTCTTCACAGATCACTAACAATTAATTATGAGATGTCTAATATAATGTCCCCTGATGTGCGTCAAGCCCAAATCCTTTTGCTCAGTGAGTAAAATTGATCATTTGTGCTTTTTTCTGCCTCTCGGTTGATCAGAATGTTTGTCACCATGAGTTTTGTCATGCTCCTACACGCGCTAATCTCTAATGAACCACTTTCTAAGGTAAAATGCAAACTGCTCAAAGTGTTTCACAATAGGCTTCCGCTTTTAGCCTTCCTCCTGCGTTTTCTCTCATCTAGGAATTCTTTCTCAAATTATCTGCAAACACCTCTGAGATAAACCAGTCTCTGATGTGAATTCTGCAGCCAGACATCTCTCCTCGCCCGCCTTTATCAGAACCTAAGTCCTATTTCCAGATCAAATGAAAATCTCTTTGCAATGAATCGCTACAGACAGGACCTTTCACAGCACCACAACGCGCCCTCAAACGAGGCATTTTGATATTTCATCATCTGTCTGACATATCTACCATTCGTACTTCAGTGATGTCAGACGCAGCCCTAATGCGGCAAGATGATGACACCCATCTGGTGCCACACTTCACAGCGAAGAGCCTGACGTTTGTTTTTGATGGACTGAAACGTACAGAGCCCTGCCTGTTTCCCCAGGGCTTCTGCCAAACCCCTGACAGGCTTCCATATCGGCACCCACTCGTGCTTTGGAAGTCCAGGAATGCTCTTTGAAGTTTTATTGAGCGGATAACTCGAAGCTATCTGTACAACACGGCGCTGTCTGTCCTTTTTAATCCCCGGGGCCTTCCTCAGCAGGTATAAGTTGAGTATTGTACTCCTCGTCACGAGGAGATTTGAAGAAAGCTAACATTGACTTGGCAGGGCGACAATGCCAACTTAACTGCTCTGCTGGCCTACAGGTAGAAAGCTATTGACTTTCTTTTTCAGTTTTTCTTTTATAGCACAGGCCTTTCTCATTCTCCAAGGTTGCCTCTGTGTCTTTTGTTTTTCATTTAAGGCTGAAACTGGTGGAAGACAAATGATCTCATCTCTGAGTCAGAGATGGATTGTAGATTACACTCTCTGCTGAGCAGCATTCCACATGGAGAAAAATGAAAGGGTCTGCTTTCTTTCACGGACCGTATTTTCCCTCAGCCTCCATCTTTCTTTCTCTTGCTCCACCTTCCCACTCCCCCTCACAGGCGAATGCAGCTTCATCAGTCGAGACTCAACAGGGAATAGTGTCTGGAATGTTTGGATTGTGTTTTTGGCAAATTTATACATGATGTCATAGTCTAAAATAGTATATGGTCACTAAAATTTCTTCTAGTAATTTTGCACCATAAATGAAAATCCTTGCACATATTTTAGGTGTATCCCTGTAATTACAGATTATAATATGCATTCACATTATAATGAACTAAATGAACAATGTTTGTCATTTAATGAAGAGATTTCATTAGAAACCAAAATTTTCAGCCTCTGATCCACGAAATAAAATTTGACCCCAAATATCTTGCTATGCAAACATTATGAAAACATATTTAATAATTTAGTTTTAAAACAATTATAATGATAATATGTTATTAGTTATAGTTTTTTAAATGAATTTAAATTCTGGTGAATATTTGAAGAAACTACCGTGGAGTCATCTGACCCCAGGTTTGTGAACCACAGATTACAGAGACTAATAAATAATATATGAATAATAATATACATGAATTGACAATAATTCTATGAATGGAAATGACACAACTCTGATAGGTGATGTAGATATAAAGAACAAAAATATTAAATTCAGTAAAATAAAATTAATCATTTTGTCACTGAAACAGATATGATTTTAAACAAAGTAATCCAGGAGGCTTTTATTTCACAGTTTAATGTTTCTTAATGAACTAATGGAGGTTTGTGACTGATGTGACATTAGATCATTTAAAAAAAATCCCATCAAATTAGTAATACTGGCTAATAAAAAGCTCCTAGAAGCTTTAAAAATGTTTGTTTATTTTAAATTAATATTTATTTATTTATTTATTTATTTATTTATTTATTTATTTATTTATTTATTGTACAAAAGCAAGTCACAATAAAGACTCAAAAACAGGACATCACATAGAGCTTTGTGTAAGTCTGTTTATGTGGCACATTTATTTATTTATTCATCATTTTAATTTTAAGCGTGTAGCATCCATTCCCCCTCCACCTACTATAATAGTTTGAATTGTTATTTATTTATTTTATAAATACCAAAGTTGAACTTAACTTTTTAAAAAAGGGAAAGTACTTTGGAAACTGATGGAGTTTAGAGTCTGCTGTATGGCTATGAGCACTATGAGCTCTAGACTGGTGGAAGGATAAGTCCTGAATGTGCCGGCCTCCTCCAGACCCACACATACTATTATTGATTTAGTCTCTGGGGGACCCCTGCTGTGCTCTCTTCATCAACAAGAGAGCTACAGACAGCCGAACCTACCCTGGTATTTTAGGGGGGGTAATAATCCATAACTAAAGGACAAAGAGCTGGCCCACTCTCTGGCACTGGGGTGTGCATTAGTTTAGGGGGGATGGGCCACAAGCTTACCAACAGATTCTTTGTTTTCTTTATGTTCTTATACTGGAAACTGATATTAGAATACATTTATGTATGCAGAGAAACTTTTTACAGAACTTTAAATCAGTAGTTTTATTATAAAATATGTTTATTCAGTGGCTTTAATAATAAAAGCCATAAATGGTTTGTAAATGACAGAAGTGGTGAGTTTTAGCAGGCTGAGATCTAAGGCCAGAGGTCTTTTAGATAGCTTGTCTAATCACAAACATGTCCAATGATAATGAGCATTCAGTCTCAAACAAATAGCAATAAAAAAGCACATCATTGTCTCTTGTTTTCCTCTGGCATTTTCCTCATGTTTATGTCGCTGAGAAGCAGGAATGCAGAGCAACTTTATCATTCCGATCATAAATAAACTGCTGTCAAGTGGTTTTATGAGTTAATTATGTTGATTTCTTAATCTCTTTCACTGCCTAATTTAACATCAAAATGATGAAAAAATGTTAAATAATTAACACTGGCTGCCTGCTACGTGTCTGTCTTGCACATTTTGTTGCATAAATAAGACGGCTGTTCCCTTGAGGCTGAGGTGCAATGCTGCATTTCATGCCCAAAGTCTGCTCCTTTCGCAGCATTCAGCTGCAGTAATTGGCTTGTAATGAGCTGGAATAAGGAGCTGTTTCACCCGCCGTGATGCCCCAGAGGCAAATCGTTAAGCATCTTTACTTTAGGTTCCTCAGCTGGATCCCTGAGTTATTAATATTGGTGATAAACCAAAAGTAAGAGGGAAAAATATTGAAGAGCTGTCAGTGTTTATGAAGAACATCATAGGAGTAAGATTATCTGCTGTGAAGACCTCAGGACTGAGCTGGGGCTGGGGGGGTCACTGTTTTCCAATCCATCCTTGAATATATTAATATTTCTCTCAGCGTGAGGTATGAGGTGCTAGTTAGATTGGACTTTCCAAGTTGTACCTCCACCTTAAACTTACTAGTTACCATTTTGTACACAACAATCATCATGTCTTTTCAACAGCCTGCAAAACAGTCACTAATGCACACCTACGTACCATTTATATCTATTATAGGCACCAGCTCCCTGTGACCCTGTACAGGAGTAGGGCAACATATAAGTACATTAGCTTAAAAAGCATTGAATTTACATGACATAGTTCTAATATCATCATTTAAAAGTGTACTCCAGTACATTAGGGTGGCTGCCAAGCAGGCTGAAGTACAAAAATGGCAGAAGTGAGTACAAAGTGTTGAAAAGTGAGTCATAATAGGTGGAAGCAAGTACGATGAAGAAAAGTTAGAATGAAATAGTTTTAGTGATCAAACGTGAGTATGAAACGGGTTGAGATGAGTACAAATCAGTGAAAGGTGAGCACAAAGAAGCCCGAGACAAGTTCAAAACATGTCTAGGTGAATATGGAGGGGTGAAAAGTGAGTGTGAAGTTGACCAAGGTGAGTAAAAAGCTGTGAACATTATCCTAAAACTGGTTAGGGCAAATACAAAGCAGCAGGAAGTGAGTCCAATATGGGCTGTGGCAGGTGCAAAATGGACCAAGGCAAGCATCTTTAGTAAGCATGAAGTGAGTCGAGGCTAGTGCGAAGTGATGAAAAATGCATAGCAATTGGTGAAACGTGATCATGAAATAGGATGGTGTAAGTACAAAGCATTGTAAAGTGAGTAGGAAATGAGCTAAGACAAGTACAAAGCAGCAAAAAGCATAAAGGGAAGTGGGCCAAAGCGAGTAAAAAGTTGTGGAAAGAGCTATTACAGGTAGAGGTGTGTGTGAAGGGATAAAAGTGAGCATGATGTGGGTTCAGATAAGTGTTAATATTGAAAAAGTAAGTAAGAATCCATTTAAAGTGAATAGGATGCAGACCAAGGAGAGTACACAGACCTGTAGCAGACGGCTTTCTTTTGTGTGAGTATGGGAACAAGGTGACAGAAGTGAGACTTGGCAGAGGTCCAAATGAACCTGAAGCTACTGTTGTAAAACTCGATGTGACTTTTAGGGTCTTGTTGACCTTGTTAGAATCTTGTGTTGCTAACACACTGCCCTGACTGGAATGTCTTCCCAATCTGGTTGACCTTGAGTTTTACCAGCGGCCAACAGAGAGACATCACCAGTATCGCTTTAGCTTAGATGTAAACTACCAAAACCAGGCGGTTTGTCTAGCATGTGTCTTTGATTTTAGCAATGGCAAAAGAGACTTGAAGAGGTTGATTGGACACATTGTATTTTATTTAAAAAACATCAAAAGGAGTATGCTTTTTCTATAAATCTGCCTTTGGATCATCTGTTTAGAAATGTTTAAACTCTACTGGCATCTCAGAAGGAAAAAGCTGTTTGCCTTATGGATCATGTTGAAGGAAATCTGAGACCACCACCATATGCATGACATATGTGCTGTGTAATATTTGGGAAAAGGTCCGTGCACAGGAGCTTTGAGTTTGTTCCAGACGTTTTGTGTCTGTATGGAAAAAAATAAAAGATCGTCAAAGCAGAAATACGAGAGTAAAGAACGTCTGAAACAGTGAGAACGATCAGCAGCCTTTCAGCAGGAAGCTAATCTGAACAGAACAAACCTTTTTGTAACACACCTTATTCATGAGTAATGTTCAATCAATCAATCAAATTTTATTTGTATAGCATCTTCCACTGCCTTTACAGAAGCCCAAGGCGCTGAACAAAACATAAAAAACAACAAAAGAGCAAAAAGACAGTAGGACAGATTAAAACTGCATAAAAAGTGAGTAAAATAACAAAACAGATATGATAAAATACAGAAAATAAAACAGTAAAATTCTAAAAATCCATATAACATAAAAGCCAAACGATAAAAGTGAGTCTTCAAACGACTCTTAAAGACCTGCAGTGATGGGGACTGTTTGACAACAAGCGGGAGCTCATTCCACAGTGTAGGAGCCAGGACAGAAAAGGCCCTATCACCTCTTGTTCTCAGCCTTGTTCGTGGGACGACAAGCATGTTGCCTGTTTGGGAAAATTATTCAGTGACAATTTTGGCATACTTGACTGTGTGTGTGTGCGTGCGTGTGTGTGTGTGTGTGCCCAGATGAATAATCACACACTAGCTGGCCCTGTGTGCTTTTATGGTAATTAGATGACCAGGAGTAAATCTCAGTAAGCAATCAGTAATCACGTTTATTTTTGTTGCAAACAGTTTCTGACATGACCAACCTTCAGCAAGGTGGGAAGGTAGCAACGTGAAACTGAACCCAAACTTAACCATTTATTGCTTCTCCATGAAGTCAGGCAGTGTTGGTAAATCTGTTTTCATCTTTTCCACAATTCTTACAAACATAAATCACTGAGCATCCATTTCAGGATCAACGGATGATTCAGCATTGTACATAGCAGAGAGGCACTCAGCAAAGCAGTTTTAGGTCAGTTGTAACTGACAGCCTGTCACAAAGACATACAGTACAATGACTTGAATCTGTTTCTTAAGGTGCATTTGTAAAAAAAAAAAAAAAAAAAGACCAAAATGGTAATTTTCCAACTGCATGCTGTTTTCTGTTGAGCAATTAGCCAACATGTACACACATCTTAATTCGGTGAGCAGTTTTATATTTTTAAATAATAAAAGCAGGACAAGAAAAAGAAAAACGACAGCAGATGACTAGAACCTGAAAGTGATGTCCTTCAGAAACAAGAAAAAAATTCAAGACCCAAGAATGAACCAGAGAGATGTTGATCCATTAAAGTTTTATGATAGATTATTATAAACATTGTTTTACAAATACAAATAAAAAATGGGAATTGATTGTGTTTTGTCAGGTTGCTTGTTAAACACAATTTTTCAAAAATAAAATTGAAGTTAGCCTTTGTGCTGAGTTGTATTTAAAACTGAAGACACACCACACAACTTTCACCGTCTTTACAGATTTAGTTAAGACTTTGAGAGACTGGTTTCAGAAGATTGCTCTATAACTGAAAGACACACACTTAACTTTACTGGATTAGGGATCACAGATTACACGATTTGTCAAACCAAATAAAGTCAAAGTCTCACACAAACTCTTGCAAGGACCACAGTAAATGGTTGGTGGCTGTCTGTTTTGTCAACACTCCCCTTTCTTCCTGTTTGCCATCATTGTTTTGGTATTTCCAGTACTCCTTGTTATTGTCTGATGGTATTTTCCGTGTCCCACCCTCTTTTAAACTGGCTGTTTGCAGCACATGTTTGCAGTTAGGTTGTTATCTGATCACGTTATGCAAGGATGCCCACATTTAGCTCCAAACATTTAACCTGAATTTTTGTGCTAACGAGCCATAAGGACGGGTGCACTCTTTGCCCAACTTGGAACCAATGGGTAAAATAAGCTTTATGGGTAGACTGGTTCATTGAGTCAGGTCAGGTCAGTCGTTTTTATCATTTAGAGGTCTTACAGTGAATAACTTAAGACAAAAAAAATGAAAGTAATTTTTCTTAAAATGTCAATTACAAAAATTGGCATAAAAGTGTTCAGAAACTTTTCCAAAAATATCTTAAAAGGCTTTCACTTAAATGAACGTCAGACCATTTGAACAAAAAAAGGAGAACTAAGGGATGTCCAAAGACTTTTGTACAGTTCTGTATTTTAGTGTGATCATCATCATGACTCGGTCATTTTCCTCATTCGATTAAAGTGATGTACTGTAAAACCCATTGTTTTGTTCACCCATAGGAGGCGCTGGTGTTTTCATATGGGACAGGTGGCCTACATACACTTCCACTGCATTTGGTGAGGTTCCTGTGGCTGCCTGCTTTGAATGTTTGTAGTATTTTAGGTGAATGGCTCCAAAGTGGTCTCCATCCAATCCTTAACCCCAGATTCTCATTATTTTGTGGGTCTCATGTGGTATTCTTCACTGAGCAGCACCAAATCCTATATTTCTGGGGTGGTGTGGCTACAAAGCTTCAATCCTGAAAGTCCTACTGATTGGTTAAAGTCCCAAAGATATACTGACCATTACCATGTTGTATTGATGGTCTGTCTACTGTGCACGCTTCAGTAATCAGCCATCCACTCATGCTTTGATTACCTTTGACCATTTTGTCCACGTGTACTTGTACTGTCTGTAAAATAGATCTGTGTGCATGTGTGTTTGTTGTTTAGAAACGGGATGACTGGACTCATGACTTGGAATAACACTGTGACTTCATACCCATTTTCATCCGTAGCACCGACATCTTTTAAGGCTCCATATAAAGTAGTTAAGATATACTAACTCCAAAAACGGGTGTCTTTTTGTTTTCTCTTCCAGGGTAGTGACAGCGAGTACGAGGTCGACCCAAACCGACAGAAGACCCACTCCTTCGTCAACCACTACATAAGCGACCCTACCTACTACAACTCTTGGCGTCGTCAACAGAAGGGGATATCCCGAGCACAGGCCTACAGCTACACCGAGTCTGAGTCAGGAGAACCAGAGCACTGCGCCCCACCGCCGCTGCCCCCTCTTCCTCCTCTTCCACCACAGCTCAGTTCCCCCAGCCCTCAGCCTCAACAAGCCCAGGGCCAGCCCCAGGGTCAAGGCAGCCTGTTCAGGCCCAAAGGAAGCCGGACTCCCACTCCTCAGCAGAGCTCCAACCCCCCTAGCCAGCACAGCACCCTCTACAGGCCCCCCAGCAGTTTAGCCCCTGGGTCTCGAGCCCCTATTGCTGGCTTCTCCTCCTTTGTGTAAAGAATGCTAAGAAGGACAAGATACTTCTGGAACTTATGTGGAAGAACAACATAGCATTGGATAATGCAAAGTCGGCCCAATCGAATCAACACCTGTCTCTCTTTCATCACGTTCCTGTTCTTTATTTCTTTGATTTTGTCTGGATACACGCAGAAACACAAACTTTTAAGAGCACTTTTTTTCACGAGTGAAAGTGTCCCAGTTTCTTTCACAAGTTGATGAAACATCAGATCGCTTTTATTTTTTATTACTTGCATGACGTTTTACTTAACATTTATTTCCTTTTTTGTTGTTGTTGCTCTTTTGATACATCAGTAATCTCTGTACAAAGCCACAATTCTTTGAAAAACACAGAAACATTTACAGATATACATATATACAGCATATATAGTAGGCATACCTTGAAAAAAAAGTTCGAGACGACACGGATGGAGACTCGTGATGAAGTCGTGTTGTGCAAATGAAAAGACATGTTTCCACTTGGATGACAAACCTAAAAAAAACAAAGTTATGTCAAAATGCAGAATGAAGAGTTTAAATGGACTTTGAAGAAACAGCTCTGCGTTTCCGTGGAAATAACTCTATGGTCTGATAGCACACAAATCCATTAAGTCAAATAGCGTTTCGCCATGATTGGTCAGTGACTGTGCTGCAACCGAAGGACCATGCAGATATCTGAAAGAAGTGTATATCTGTTTAAACGGAAGTGTTGAAGTCTTTTTGTGAGTGTGTTACTGTGGAACAAAGCTGCCTTGATAGAGAAACACTTATTTATGAAGTACGGCACCGGATGTGACTGAACTACTTATGGTGCCCACGACCGTGGCACCACAATGGCCCCGCACTACCAGAGCCGCCTTTTACTCCTGACAAATGTGGGGCTGTGAGTGTGATCAGCATACACAACCCATATTTCATACTTCACCCTTGCTGGCTCACAGATAAACACATCAGTGTCATCCTACTGAAATGCTTTGAAATCCAGCCTAAAGTTTTAAAACTTGCCGGGGACTGTTGTGGAGAGCTGCTGGATGTGCTTAAATGTGATTTTGTTAAGGAAAACAATTTGAATTTTTATTTCCCTTTGCCACTGATCGCTATCACTGGGCAGAGCTAAGCCTGTGCCAAGAGATGATGTCATAGAATTGCCTCTCCTCTTTCCCTTTTGTGTAATCAACCACTCTGTACTACTCAAGTGTGACTGTACACTCCCAGACACTAAAAGCGTGTGTGTGCATGTGTGTGTGATTACGCTACTTGTGCGTAAGCTTTACAGATCATTCTCTGTATGTCTGTGTATAAAGAGATTGTCCTGCAGCTACTTTAAAGCCGCCTGGAGTTTTTGCCGCAGAGGGTTGGCGACGGTCCGTCCTCCTGCCAGGCGCACTCACAACGCTTCAGTGAAGACTCAGTGGTGTGTTTCTAGTTTCCATAGTTCAAAAGAGGAAAAAAAAATTGTCATCTTCTTTTTTCTTTTGCTTTTATTTTTCTGTTTGTGGGGTGATTTCATTGTACGCAACAAAAGCTTATCATGCAGAATCTGAATGAATATATTATCACAGTACATTTCTGAAATAAATTATTTTTCAATGTTACTGGTTCTGGTTGTCAGCTGGAAATTTTATGGGTTCAAATGCATGGAAGGGTGGAGGGAAAACATGAAAGTGGAGGTTAACAACAAAGCCGGTGTCTTACTGAACTGTGATTGTTGATGACTTTTTGAGGCAGAAAGTTTGAAAAAATGCAACCACTTTTATGTAAGGCTGGTTTATATGGGGCGGATGACAAATTTGCTGACAAATGGTGATATTTGTGCAATAGTCACAGCCATGCAAATATTCATGTTGCAATTTAATCACAAAATGCACCTTTAAATCATAAAAGATTAAATGGTAAATTTTTAAAAATTGTTAATAAAATTATGTGTTTACTGATGTTAACATAACACCCAAGAAGGCAGAAGACATGTAGGACTGGAAATGGCAGATTTTAGATGAAGGTACTAAGCCTATTACTCAATTTTATGATATGGTATGGTTTTATACAAATTTGCAAAAGGCTACAAGGGGTTAATTAAATAAGTCTGTTTCTTTGCACGTTGCTTGTCAATTTAGTCTTCAAATTGTCTAATATTTCTTACATTCTGACTCAGAGAGACTAAATTGAGAAGGGTTTTCAAATTTCTACAAAGCCTGTGACAAGTTTGAGAGGAAATCTGTTGCTGGAAATTTTCAAACATGTTCATAATTCCATCAACATCAGAGCAAGGCCCTGCATCTTATGGAAGCTTATTGAAAACCCTCGTAAACTTTTCAAGACATGCTTGAAACTCCCTTCTGAGTTCTGTTCACAATTTATTGCAGCAGTCTGAGTGAGATAGTGTCATGCTTGTGTGTTGGAAAGGAAGGCCTAGACTTGCCTCAGCTTACCCCACAAAACAATTTGCAGTACATAATTTGCTAATGTCCTAAAGGCCAAGTTGAGTGATAAACCATTTTTTACTTTTTGAAATGTGACAGGTCACACTGAGTTCACGCAGGCTAAATGTGAAAACAGTTTTCTACCCTTGTATCCTGCATTAGCCACCAATAGAAAATTAGATGAAGAGCAGGGGTGGTGCCAGGATGTTTTTCCCTGCAGTAGCTCTGCAGTTCTCTTAACATTCATTTTGATGTCTCACTATGGGATACACCCCTCCACGGATTCCTCAGAAGCACTAATCTCAATACGCCAATCCTGATTGGCCAGTGACCACTCACATCACATATGCATAAGTAGCAAGCATAATGACACACGTGTCATTCAACCACCTCTTCTCGCTTCGTTGGTAGCTTATCTCCCGGGTAAGTTTGCTCAACTGTTCACAGACAGAGCCAGCTACCATTTTCTCTCTGTCGCCGAACGCTGATTTACCTTCTTTCTATCCTGACCATCACCATAGGTTTGGGGCACAGCGAGCAGTTTCACACTCTAGTGCAGCTGTTCTCTCTTTTAGCTAACACACCCGTTAGCCCTCGACTCCTCTGGTGGGAGGAGTCGAGGGCTAACGGGTGTGCTCACCTCTGTACCCGCAAGAACAAAATCTCGAGCAAAGATCCACATCAGGTCTGCTCGGGCTGCCTTGGGCTGGAACACTCCCAGCTAGCAGTTGAAGTCCCCGGGTCATGCGAGAGCTGTGCTTGCTTTACCATAAAGAGCATTCGTCATCAATTAGTGCGCCAAGATAGCTTGTCAGGGAAGAACCCATGCCTGCCAACTCCTGGGCTGCCGTTCATGGACATTGACAAACAGGCCCTACGGGGACCGGAACTGTGTGCCAAACCCAGCTGGGGCTCCCAGCTCAAACTGGCTGCTCTGAACCACCCGAAGAGGACGTGCTGGAGTTGACGAGGAAACCTTGAAACTATGCAAGTGAAAGTTCTCAGTCATCCAAGTCATGGTAATCCAAAGGTGTTTGAATGATGGGAACTGGACTTATTTGGTTTCTTGAAGATGATTTGCTTCTCATCCTAGGAGCTTTGTCAATGTTGACTGGAATATGGGATTGTCAAGCGTATAAAGAATGGGTATTCATAGGTAGTTTCAGCTCGTTATGCAACAACAGACAGCTGCATCTTTTCAAAACAACCAATGCAACACAATAGGGCTTAATGAGAGTTTTCATGTTCCCTCTTCGTGGGACGACTGATGGAAATTAGCCTTTGGCTATAATCGGACATGTTTGCAAACATGTACGTCATGTGTTGCTCATTAACATGTACTGTTCCAATCAAATAAACATTTAATAATAATATGAGCTTGACCCTCCCATATTCCAGTCAGAACTGACAAAGCACCTCGGATGAGGAGCGAACGTCTTTCAGAGACTGAAGAAGTCCAGTTGCCTTCATTCAAACCCCTTTGGAAAATTTCAAAATTTCTCATTTCAGAGAAAGACAACATTTTTCTTCCTCTCGCTCAGGCTTCACTGCCCAGCCTCCCGTCTTCTCCCAGGGATGGAGCAGTTTCTCCGGCTGGTCACCTGGACATGCGGTCAGACTGCAGATGCACTGCAACCAGGCTCAACATCCACTGGCCGACCGTTGTCACGGAGGCTGTTAGATCTCGTTACAAGGAGAACAAACTCAGACAATGAGGATAGCAAAACCTCTCCTGCTTGTTTTCCCAGAGCTCCTTGATGAGTTTAAAGCCTCCTGGGTATGTAGCTTCATGAGGGGAGCACGCAGGCTTCTCCCTGTGTCTCAACCTCTGGTGCCTTCTTGAGATCTGTCCTTGGTGCTGAAGGCCCTCTACGGATGCTGCTACTTATAGTAGCAGGTGACGTGAGCGTCACGGTCACTGGCAAATCAGGATTGGCATGTTGAGATAAGGGCTTCTGAGGAATCCACGGAGGGGCGTATCCCATAATGAGACATCTCACTCATGTTACTCAGAGAACTAGGGTTAAGACAATAACCTAAAGTTGCTTAATGAGTGTAAAAAGTAGCTACCGTAATTCAGAGTGAAATGTCCACCCGCGGAGCAGGGGGGTGGCAAGAATTGGGGTTGCTAAGCTGATGCTGGGCCAAATCTTGCTGTTGCTGTAGCAACCACAAGCTACCGCCTGGCTGCCGGGTAATCGGAGGATTGCAGGTTCAAGCCCTGGTTCGGGCAAGACAATTAACATGCCTTGCCTGCTGGTGGTGGTTGGAGGGACCGGTGGCGCCAGTGCTTGGCAGCCTCGCTTCTGTCAGTGCACCCCAGGGCAGCTGGGGCTATTGTGGCTAAATTGTAGCTCATCACCACCAGCGTGTGAATTTGTGTATGCATGAATGAATGACTGGTTGTGTTGTAAAGTGCCTTGGGGGGGTTGAACCCTAGAAGGCTCCATCTTGGCTCCTGACGGGGAAGGCTGTTGTAGATTTTGCATCCAGGAGACAGCAGAGTATGTTTCACCAAGTAGAAGCTAACCATTAGCATGAGCAACTCCACAACATGGCAGAATTCATTCATAGCTTGTGTTATTTGCAGAGCAAACAGAGTCGGTGGTAGAGTCATGTTGCTGTTTGCCAATCAGAGGCAAGATGTCAGAATATCAGGTAATAAGACTCCAAATCCTGCCGTCTGAAGCTCAACTCTGATGTGGCTCACTTCTAGTTCCTGAAACAGAAGCACTTTTTTCCCCTCAGAGACTGACTCACAAGGCATTTAGTTCTACTAGGCCACTGCAAATGTGTTGAAATAAACAAGTGAACTTTGTCTTTAACAACTATACAACATTAATAAATTGTTGCAAAATTCTTTAAACTGACCTTTTTCTTACAATACTGCTGCTTTTTGTCCTAAACAAAATCAACAATTAGTTGCAGCTGTCTTCAGAATATTTATATGGCTGGTTCAAAAATAACTGGTCTTTACTTTAATAAAGAATTTCACTTATTTTCATTTGAAATATCTAGAGTACTTAACTTATAAACTGTTGTGAGATCTTTATTAATGTTAGCTAGTTTCATTTATTTAATGACCAGTTTTGCAGAAATCCATGCATTCAGGAGTGTGATCAAAGCACCTGGTATGTAATGTTGACCTGGACAACAAAGTCCCCAAAGACCCTCACGAGGGATAATTGGAAAGACTGATTTGTAAACTAGATGCATTTTGAAATGTATAAATTATTCAAAAGCCAAATATTGCAGAATTTAACAAATTCAGTGTTCAAACCAGATTCTGAGGTAATGATTTTAAACACTCATTTTGCTGCAACAAAACTAGCACCTTGTGGTGGAAATAGGACTTTAACTGGAATTCCTGGAATTAAAGAGCATCTTATATAGCCAGTGATATTCAATAAAAAATGAATAAAAATACACGCGTGTGTAATGGCAGAAAGTCCATGTATAGTGCACGTTTAGGATCTCCCTACGGCTAATTATTTGATGACATTCCACCCAACCTAAGTGTTACTCGAGGCAGCAATAAATTGGCTCGGTGCAGACGATGTGAGATCCTGTTATCTAGTTACAACCGTCCCTCATGACTTCTCTGTGCTTCCAGATAACCACAATTCATTAGTTCATCATGTTTTAACGAACCCATTCTAATTATTGCTTTAGATTCCTCTGAATGAGTAATATATGAGTTCTGTTTTGAACATTTGTATTAATAAGGAAAAAGACACATGTACAATGTCAGATACAGCTAGATCCTAATTGGATCACAGTCAGCCAGTTGATCCGAGGCTAACCCGCTAAACACACAGGCATGAGAAGAGAGAAGATTATACCGGATAGGATGGAACAGGGAATTGGAATGAGAGTGTCCAGAGCGCTAATCCCACTCTCACTCTGTTTTTTGGAAAACACATGGGAAATTTTTCTCTGACAGTGGAATCGTTAACAGGAGGTGTTTCGCTTACCAAAGTGTTTTTTTTCCTGTGTTTTTCTGTTCCTATCTCTTTTGGGACTGAATGACAGGAAAATGGACTAGGCTGGTGGTCCCTGTTAAAAGTGGAGCCCAGGGTACCAAAGACCCATGATGAGCTTTGAGAACCCCTTAGTTGGAATATTAAGGGATTCAGACAGAAGGTGTAGTTCAAAGGACTTTGAAGCCATGAATTTAATTGCCTCATTTGTCAGCTTCACTGAGGGCAGTTTGGGGATTTGAAGAGGATATACTGGCAGTTGGTGAAAGGATACTTATTTGAAAAATAGAACGTTCCCTCTCTGCTTCGTACTGATATTATTCTAATGTACTGCTTTTTGGAAGCCTGAATTGGTTTTCAACTAAATGTGCATTCTTTAAAACTATTGTAGTCATTTTGGAAAGTCCCTTTCCCTCCCACCCACTCTTTCTGTAGTTTAGTTATTCATTATGAAAACTCCTTCAGGTATTCTAGAAGATAGTAAGGTTATAAATCACAGAACTTGTTAGAGGAGGCTGTATTTGCACACAATTTTATCCCGACCTGAGTTGGCAGGTTACAGTTTTTAGTTTTTTTTTAGTTTATTGTTTTTTTCTGAACATGTATACATAGAACAGTAACTAGAAAAAATAGATCTGTATGTATATGCACACATATACAAACATATATACATAAGCCATATAAACACCTATACACTTATACATTTACACATACACACACACACATTAGGCAGAGAGACAGAAGAGTATAATCATTGTCCAGAATTTCCACTGTAGCATTTCCTGGCTGTATTCAGCACATTGGATTCAAAACCTCACAGGGGAGTAATAAATGAATAGGGGCCCACTTCAAGAAAATGTCCCATCAAAGCATTCTGTTCCTGCATATAGCCTCTCTGGGCTTCTCAAAAAGGCCGTTTCCCATAAACTTTGCACCACTAATTGGCTCGTAAGACCTATAATGATTATTACAGGTGAGACCGTTTGACTTTGCCAGAAAGGTTGGCATTTGTGGAGTAACAAAAGCTGGGCTAAAGTTCACACCTGAGCACCAGATGCTGATTCTACACAGTCTCAATGCCTTACATGTCAGACACTGTAAAACTGCCCAGAGTATGAGTTTTAATGTAATATGTACATTTTAAGAAAGAATTGAAAAAAATGCTACATCTATTCTATATAAAACTAGCTATTATGTGGTTATATTTGATGTTTGGACCTTAATTACAGTTACATATTGGAGGAAAAATAGTATTTAATGTAATGGACATTGCTCATACACTTGGGACATTTTGTATCGCTAGTACAGGTGAAACTCAAAAAATTATAATATGATGCAAAAGTTCATTTATGTCAGTATGAGATAGACTCATTCCATGCAAAGTCAGATATCTGAAGCCTTTATTTGTTATAATTGTGATAATTATAGCTTACAGTTGATATAACCCCACATTAAAAAGCTCAGATAATTATCATATTGTGGAAAGGTTCAGTATTCTAGACTCAAGTGTCACTCTAATCAGCTAATGAATCCTAAACACTGAAATAAATTGACCATTTGCACCATATTCTAATTTTTCAAGTTTCACCTGTGGTGCTTGAACAGAACTCAGTGAAATCTATTGATTGAATTGAAGGATTTATAGAATGTGTGATTTTTACAATATAATCGTCTATGAAAAGATTTCTATACATATTTATGGTTTGTGGATTCAAGGAAATCAATGCATTGTCACAAAGACCATGTGTCGTCCTTCTGTCAGTGAGCCCCAGGGCAGGTGTGGCTACATTGTAGTTCATCACCATAGCATGTGAATGTCCGTGTGCATGGTTGAATGACTGATTGTGTTGTGAAGTGCCTTTGGGGGTTGTAGATCCCTACAAGGCGCTACACAAACAGAATATCTCAACAAATGGCCAAAACCATTTTACCGCCATTAAGGCTAAAATAGCAAATTTAGAAAACAAATTAGCTTAAAAAATGTTTTCCATTTCTCTCAACAACGTTCTAATATAGTAAAAATATTTTGGAGATTAAAAACCAAAAAATTAATAAAAATCAATAAAGTGGTTCTCGCATTTGTCTAAAAACCTCTGCCAATAACACATTTTGAACCAAGAACCATCTGGTTGTCGGTCTTGGCAAAAAGCTGTACTTCCCTGGGTCCTCCACTCATAACGCACTCACGGATTTTGCAACAGAACACCACTGGTGTGAGAGGTTTGTGGCTCAATAATATCAAAGAAGGAGAAACAGCCGCTGCTACCAAGTCTTATAAACTTTGTTTCACTTCTCAAAAATCACTGTGTGTCTCCTATATGATATATTTAACTGAAAATTTTTATCATAACAACCAACGATTCATACAGGAACATCATGAAGATTAACAAGGCTGCCCAAACTTTTGCATCCCACTGTAGTTTTTGTGAGTCTGAAAATTTGAGAAATTTAAGACATCAAAAATCAAATAATATACTGTTCAATCAAAATCACTTTGTCGCTAAATTGAGAAAAGAACATTTGCATGACTGTTATGTTCATTTCTGCATTTTTTTGCACTTAGGTTATAAAAATCCAAAGTGACCTGGCTATACAGTATATAGGCTACAACTTGTGACAAAAGTGCCCTATAAACCAATTCAGAGTTTTTCCAACTGAAAATATGCTTAATTCTAGCAAGTTTGTGTTACCAACAATTGCAGCCCTATGAGAGACTGGCTTAAATTTCAAACTTGAAGTTTCAAAACACAGTCACTCAACAAATTCTTTGTTCTAATTTTGCAACGGTATAAATCTAATTACGAAGCCTTTGGCTTGGTCCTTGGGAAAATACATATGATTAACAGACTTATGCAGAAATGTGTGACTTACTGAATAGTGTCATTCTGCCATTGAATCAGATGTATTGGAGCAGCAAAACAACTCAAACATGCTGGACAGAGAAGAATGGACACCACTGACATTGTATTTTCACAATAGATAGTAGTAATTTGTTGCTTGTAAAACAAAAAGTACTCAAAACATCATTTCACTTTTGTCATTTAGAATTTTCTTCTGATGTTAAGTTTTGTTTTTCTCTCTCTGAACTGTTAAAAGATCTTTTAAGTCACATAAATTAGTTTTTAACAGCTAGTTGGAGAGCCACCACCAAGTTGAAGTTCTGTCCATTGTTGTGCTCTGTGGAGAAATGGGACGCTGGCCCTTTAAATCGCAGCAGGGGGTGGTGCTTTCGGGCGCGTGAGGGGAGGGGGAGGGAGCGCTTAGTGCGCCACACTGATGCAAAGTAAACGGACGTTGGAACACAAGCACGGGACTAACCCCGCTGCCTTTATTCCTCTGGGGGAAAAAGACTAAAACTGTTTAGAATCACCGTGTCCGCTTCCTTTTTTAACGTGTTTACGGGAAAGTTGAGTGGAATACAGCCCGGAACTTTCACGTCGCCAGGACTTCAAAGAAAGGTAACTTTTACTCCATGTTTGTTGTTTTGGGGGTGACTGCGCAGTGTTGTTTTGTCCTATTCCTTTATCTTGTTCTTTCCTTTTTCTGTTTTCGTGGAGAGAAACTTTCTACTTGTGGTTCATGTAATCAAGTTGATTTTAGACTTTTCTGTGAAGTCGGAGAACAGACGTGGGTTAAATTAACCCAACGGTGTGAAATCTGCATCTCATTTGAATGCCAAATGTTCTAGAGGACAATCAGCTCCTGGCAGGCTCGTATCGGGCTCCTGGCTGTCCCATATGGGGCGACCAAACAATAGAGCCCTCTGGTGTCCTCCCTCTGTGTCCCCTCACTTTGTCCTCCATAGATCTGGCTGGTGAAGGCTAAAGAAGACCGTCCTGGGCCAGAACTGTTTTCTGTTCCAGAAGATTTGATCAAAGTTGGTTATTTTTCTGTAGATCAATTTATTTTTATCTACAAGAATAAGTTTAAAGTTAGAATCTATACTTCTGAAATATATGGTCTTCTCAAAGCAAAAGATCTTTTATTTTCTTGGAGATAGCAACTTGAGTAGTTTTTTTGTGTGCCAGATATCTATTTTGGATTAATCTATGACCAATAATGACACTTATTATAAAAAAGGCCTCTTTCACAACATAGACATAAAAGAAACAATAACTAGTTGAAATAACACTGAAGATTATATATTTCAGAAAAGGGGTCATTATTCTACAGCCACTCTCTTAAACCAGCATGTTTAAAAGTACTTATAACTTACTTTTGGAGCTTGTAGTTGGAACTGGGCCACAGAGTCTGAAATATGTGTTCCAAATAGCCATTTTCAGCCACAGGACAGGATATGATTTAATCAGAGCAGAAGCAGATGGACTCCTGAGCATCAGTTCTCCTCAGTGAAAGTTATGTAACTTTAATATGAAGGAGAGCGATCATAGTAAAATCTCTGGGAATCTGACCCTTTTACTTGTTTTTTTTCCTTTTCTCACTAAATTCTGCCCCACCTCTTCTGGAATGTTAGTGTTTTCCAGCCTTCTGTTTTTAGAACTGACATTTTCCATTTATCATCGTCCCTGCTCGATGAGCTGAATAATTTACGCAACAGTGGCAATAGCAGTTTTATTTATACAGCACATTTCATTAGACATAAACTTCAAGTAGTCTCTCCATCATGCTCTAATTGAAAGCAGTATAGTTTTGTGTTTGACTTTAATGGCACTGACCGTAAAGTCCGCAAGTCCGTTTTATAAAGCCCAGTTTGGTTATTGCTCACCCTTCACCTGTAGTCACCTCTTTATTCTTGTAAAACTGCCACTATAGACAAAAGCTGGACATGTAGAAAAATGGGCTTTGAATTATTTTTTTCGTCTTTGCATAGTTGCTGTTTTCTGACCTTATCTTGTACTCAAACATACCCACACCCCAACAACAGGCCTAAGGTTGGTCAGTAGTGTCATTAGGTTTGATGACTCACTCATGACTCAGTAATGGCTAATTGGTCTAAAAGAAACAAGTTGTGGCTGGACATGCACTAGGCCAGGCAGAGATCTGTTGTGTCAGAGGGGAGTACGGCTGTGTCATCTCTGACTGTGCTTTTATGCAGCAGAGGCTATTTGAGTTGGCTCTGGAGGATACTGCTGCTGTTTGTGACGCAGCTGGCTACCTTCCCAAGTCTTGACGGTGCTGAGGTCATTACAGCTTTATATTGGAGGGGGGTTGGGTATAAGCATTTAGAGTCAGACTCATGCACAGACTCCCTGTAACTCCAGGCAGTTTCTCATGCCAGAGAAGCTCACTCCTTCCTGAGAAGCTCTGAGGTGGTGCTAGCGCCGTCTCTGGAATGCTTACTGTGTGACAGCTTCTAGTGTGTGCTGTAAAATATATGTATCAGTGGCTTAAGCAAAGTCTAGTGTGACATTTTCATATTATGTTTCTGTTTCTTGTGTCTTCAGAATACCTACAGTTCTGTGAAAAGTGGTGTTCTTGGATGTATTTGTTTCTAAATTTCTTCACGACAGGTTAGAATAAGTTTGTTTTTGATATCTTTTAGCCTACTTCAGTGATTTATCAGCTCTATAGGTATGATAGAAAAGAGGACTGGATGTGGCTGGTGACATTGGACTCGGCTTTAAAAATAATGTTTAATAACCAATAATTCGGGATTTTTATAACAAAGAAAGGATGCAATTACCTTTTAACCTAGAGCAAGGTTTGTTTGGTTAGCTTTGTCATCTATACATTTGTACTTTTACTAATCTGAAACATTGGAGTTTTAACTCTATTGTTGGTAGTATTTTTGGCTTACCAAACTATAAATAAGAAAGAATAACTACTATTGCAGTTTTACCAAAATGCCAGAGCTTTAATACTGTGAAAGCCTCAAATTATTATACAAAGAATGTTGTTTTTCTGATGTTATCTGATGAAAAGGGATGATGTCAAACTCCCCAAAGACAGTTGTTTTATTTTTTGACAATTACAGATTCCCCCCACCTCAGAAGGGAACAGTTAGGTTCCTGGACTTCAGAGGGAAATCGGCCTGAGTTAGTATTTGAACAACACTACGTGCACATCCTCAAATCTTAGAGTATACATAAAAAGTCTCGATCCATAAACTGAGACAGGAATTCTCTGCCATCACTTTATCCTGCTGTTTCTTACCATTTTGTGACATCAGCAGTATAAATAATAAATTTTTTGTCCTTAAAACCCTTTAAACGTATTCAAATATAGTTTCAGTCTGATATAATGAAGTTACTCTAAAAGCAAATAATCCAGATATCTATAAATGAAATAATGTGTAAACATTCTCCACCTGTATGTATTGGAATTGATTATAAATGGATTTTTAAGAGCAGCTGAAATAAATCCATCATGTGGACCTTTTATGGTTCCATTACACAGTATTCCTGTAAAAGATCCATGTTCTCGGGGGGAAGGTTTACTTTCCCTTTCTGTCCCAACCCAGCCTACCATTTGAATGTTTATGCCTGCGTCTGTTTTGGTTTCTATTGATGTGGCATTGATAGGTAACCAGTTCAACAAGAATTATTTTCTGTGAGATGTTCTAATGCTAAACAGTATGATGGCTTCTTCACCCTGAAAACATTAGCTGTTAAACTGTGGAGCATTTGCGTATTTCAAAACCACTGGTTTGCAAAGCAGTACCATCACGTTTGTGTCTGTTGGTGTCTTCACTGGTTAGCAGCTCTGACATAAATCTAGTTCCACTTTTGTTTCTGTTTGAAAAGAATTCTGCGAAGGGACATTACAACAGTGTCAGTCATCTGGTGGCACACCTGTCCAGGTGTCATCTCTTGGATTCCTATTACTGTATACTGCAAGATCAGAAAATGGCACAGGAGACGTCATACTGCTGCTGTTTTAACCTGCTCATGAAGATTTGATCACCAAGTTAACCAGAGATTTTAGTCAATTCGAACCCTGTTCTTTTGAAATTGTACAGGAATCAATTTAACAAGCATCTCACAGCTTCATTCCATCATTTCCATAAGACCATATTCTTTATAAAAACTAGAAAAGCTTGTTCAATATAAAAAATCTGGTTTTAACAAGTAACCAGTTGCACCAATTTGATGTATTTTATATGGAGATGGCTCTAATTCCAACAAAACAAGCTCATTTCAAAAGCTCTTGTTGCGAATCCTGTTTGACATGAAACTATTTGTCAGCTGAACTGTGTAAATAAATTTGTTTAAAAAATCTAACCAGTGGGTTCATCTTTTTGTGTGTTTAAAATCTGGTAATGTCACTTCTACATAAGCTACGCTGGTAGTGTTAAACTTTATTCTTCAAACAAGATTGTTGCTGGAGCCTTAGTCATACACACAACAGGGCTTATTGTGATGATGTGACTGTCCTGTTTACTGGATATTTACTGAGTTAGTCTCTCTGTCCCTAGGTTGGTTTATAGGAAACAACTGCAGAACAGTGGAAACACTTAAAAAAAAAAAGTTTCCTCTGTTATGATTTAAATCACTTGAGGGCATCTGTCATTCTGATTTCAGAATGAAAACTCGTCTTCACTCTGGGATCCAGGGCAGCACTTGTATTAGCAGTCAGGGGCAAAAAATAACCATTGGAAACAGATGTAACTGTTCGTGTGGAGATTGTAGTTTTGGTCCAGGCCTTGGCCTTTTTTTATAGTGAGCCCTTATTGTTAAGTGTCTTTGTACAAACACAAAAACAGGTGGTTCTTTCCTCAAGTGTACCGAACAGACAAAGGAGGCCTGCTGGTGTCGCTGTGATCGTCTGTGAGTCTGCTGGGTGACGAACACATACCAGGAAACTAGTTCAGGAGGGACGAGTCACATTAGCTATTGTGTTACAGTTGTCTAATAATCCTGTGGGAAGCACTGGTTTGCTGATGAGTAAAAGCTTGTACAGCTTCCTGCATGAGCCTCTAGAGGACATTTTCAGGTCAGCAGCCACAGTGATGTGAATGGACTGAGGTGAAGTTACAATACCTGGATAGATAAGAATCAAAAGTCTTTGTTGCTTTGTATTACATGAATGTAGTAGTGGGTGTCCCTTCTGAGCCCCATCTGNTCTTGTTTTTCTTTGTGTGTGTGTGTGTGTGTGTGTGTGTGTGTGTGTGTGTGTGCGTACGTGTGTATATGTGTGTGTGTGCGTAGTTTGGGTGTGCCACAAGGGTTTGGTTGTTCTTCCTTTGTTATTGTTGTGTCACATTGTTGTGTTTTTAGTTTCGCAGATATTTTTTTCTGACAGTATGGAATTTGCGTGCGTGTATGTTTGTGTTGTGCGTAGGTTTATTGTTAAACCGTTCATGACTCCAGAGGTCAAATCTCTGAAACAACCTTTGAACACATGAACACATGGGCTGAGGATGAACTTTAGATGCTTTGCTTAAAAACTTGTATCACAGCTACAATCGTGCATATGTAAACTATTACGTGAAACTTGCAGTTTCCAGGATATCTGAGTTGCTGCTTGATTGCCAAATCACAGTAGCATGTCAGATGTCCTTAGGAAACGGCAACAACAACAAAGCATTGCTGTAAGCTTATACTAATCACGCTTCAAAGACTAGACTAACATAATCAGGGTGTGATCCGGAAAAGCTCTTTGGATTGAGGAACTTTTTCATCTGGCTGACAGATCAGCCGGTCATTTATACACTTGATACTAGGATCTGGTCCTCCATTCAACATGCCACCTTTAAATAGCTCATTATTAAAAATAAAACCCTAGTTTGTTACCTTAAAGTATTTTCAAACACATTTCAAAGCAATAAGTATTGTTCTGTGGCAGCAGTAGCTCAGAAGGTTGTTTTCCAGTAATCGGAGGGTTGTCCCGGCTCCCGGCAGATAATTCTGTTCTGTTAGGGTTGATAAGTCTGAAAATGTACACAATATTTTAAAAAAAAAACATGTGAAAAAGAAAACTCACAAGTAAACATTTCAAAACCTTTAGGAATTATTTGTAACTAAATGATGAAGTCATTCATTTGTCATGAAAGAAAAGCTGAGCTAACGAGGGTTCACTTGAATTAGATTTTAATTTGTAACTCATTGATGCCACATTGTCAAGACTTGAGAGCAGAGAACCCAGCTGGGTTATCAGGACACAGTTGAAAAGCCAGCGTTCTTGATTATGTAGAGATGCATGACCATGCATGGGATAAAAATCTGGCACATTTGCAAGGGGGCTTATAAAGCTGAAATGTGTAGTGGTTTTAGAGCAGCATATGTTTCCATCAAGACAATCATTTGGGAAAGCAGATCGACATTATGCATGGCTTTAGCAAGTGCTTTATGCTAAACTGACCTGCTTTCTCTCCGGGCCTGCCACGGGTTAAAACATGTGATTTATAAATTATTAAGGTGAATTATGAAACAAATCACAAGGCTCTGAGGTGAGCAAGGGAATACTGTATCAAGTATGAATAAGAAAGGGTTTTGGTTTTAAAAACTACAGTAATTGGCTCTTGTCTCACCCCTCCCCACCCCCATTTTGCTTCTGCCATAAAAATAATAAAATATAGGCATGAAATCTTATTTCTGAACTACTTTTCAAATTTGACTAATTAAAATATTTATTCATTGATCCGGTAACATTTTACAATAAGGTACGCAAAATAGTGCTTAGTTACTAGGGAACTACGTAGGGGTTAATGCGTAATGAAGCAGGGACTAATAGGTAGTTAACCAGTGGTTAACTGGTTATGTACCTATTAGTCCCTGCTTCATTACGCATTAACCCCTATGTATGTAGTAGTTACTGGTTAACTACTGGTTAACTACCTATTAGTCCCTGCTTCATTACGCATTAACCCCTATGTAGTTCCCTAGTAACTAAGCACTATTTTGCGTACCTTATTGTAAAGTGTTACCATTGATCCTATTTGAATTTTCATTAACTTAAATACCTTGCTCATTTGTGGCTAAATTAATTATTACATGGATCATCTGTATCTCACTGAGCTGAACTGAACTACTGAGATAGGAGTTAACAAACAACAGTCAGCCAAAATTATTCAAGTGCCATGATTAGAATTCATGCATTTTAGATATTATTAGTTTTTTATTTAATTTTTTTATTTTATATCTGCTGAATGTAAGTCAAAACACTAAACGCTTAGCTTCAGGATTAATATGAATTTGGATTAGCAGTGGATATGGGCCAATTGTCTCCTGTTTGTTTTAGACCATGTTCTCACATTGTTTTCAGTACATTTGCAGTGATGTTTTATCTCCACAAATAACGCAAGCCTGAAGAAGTTTTTACCCTGTTGTAGAGTTGCTAATGCTAACGGTTAGCTTCTACGACCAGCTCAGTGGCATAGTGGTATGAGTGTCCGCCCTGGAACTGGGAGATCAGGGTTCAAATCCCGGTCGGGTCATACCAAAGACTTCAAAAGTGGGACCCAATGCCTCCCTGCTTGACACTCAGCTTTAAGGGGTTGGATTGGGGGGTTAAACCACCAAATAGTTCCAGAGCACGGCCTTGTCTGCAGCTCACCACTCCCCACGGGAATGGGTCAAATGCAGGGGACAATTTTCACCACACACCAGTGTATGTGACTGATGGGACTTTAACTTTAACTACTAACCAAGACATGCTCTGCTTTTTCCTGGACCCTAAATCAACAATAGCTTTCCTCGTCATAAGCCAAGATGGGTGAGTCCATAAATGCTAATTTGACAATGTGGCGTGAGTTTGACATGCTTTTCTAATCCAAGGGTTTCCCCATCTATTTTCTATCTGCGAATAAAGCAGGAAATGGAGGTAGACAACTGTTTTCACGTTTAGCCTGCATGTGAAACTCAGAGTGACCGATCATATTTAAAAAATAATAAGTAAAAAATGGTTTCTCAGTGAAGTTGGTCTTTTAATATTTCCAGCCACATTAATGGTGGATAGTTTCAGCACCATTTATAGTTTTGTATATAAACGCATGAAAAGATTTTTTAATATCACCAGATGTTATTTTTGAATCCTTTTTAAACCTATAAGTCCTTTCTGCATTTGTTGTATGTGCAGGTCAGTATTGTGAAGAGTGTTCACAAACTCTTTCAAAAAAAACAAAAACAAAATATATATATATATATATATATATAATTTAAACTGATTATACTTTAATATGTTTGCAGGGAAATATTTATGGACAATTATTGACATGGCTCCATAGCGACTCTGCTGCTGTGAAACAACAAAACTAGTTAAAAACCAGCTCTAGCACCAGCCCACGTTTCACAACAGAGTCACTTTGGTGGAAAAACCAGCTGATTCCTTAAGCGTGACACTGAAAACAACTTAAATACATGTTTGCTCAAAGCCAGCATGTCCACAGGACTCTGCACAAGTTGTAAATATATCAAGGAACATTGCTGTTATACTAACAATTAGCTTTACAACCACAGTTACTGTGTTTGAATTCCAGTTTTTGTCGCTGTGGCTTTGTGGGATTTTTCAACATGTCCACTGTTGTGAATTGCTATTATCAGGTTGAAGTGGCCATCTTTGTGAGCTTGTGTGTTCTCTTTTGTCTGTAAGTGTTTTGTTGGCTACCATCGGTGTCATTAAAGTTAACACCATGGGGGTTTATTAACTCGTTATTTTCAGGGCTTTATGCCTAAGGCCTTTCTTGCTAAGCTTGTGTGTTTGCCTTCTGTGGGGAGACTGCTGATAAAAAGGCAAGGAGCCGTTAAGATGTTTACACAGAAAAAAAGGCCTCTTATCTTCCAGTGACATTCAGTGCGTTTACATGCACATCAGAAAACCGAACTTTTGCCCTAAAAAGACTAAGGTCGTTTTTTTAAATGCATGTAAACGCGTTAGTCTGGCTGAAAGTGAAATTCTTCTAATCGGGCTGAAGCACCCAGATAATGCGGTAGTTATCTGACTTCATTCTGCATGTAAACGGGGAAGCCGAGCTGACCCGAGTGGACACTCGCGTTCCGGAAAGTGACACGGCCGCAGTATCGCTCGTCTGATAATATCACCGCCACAACGTAACACGCGTAACAACATCTAACAGCGCAGTACGTACCAATAAGTTGTGCTGCAGCGTTGTTGTTGTACATTCTTTCATCCACGGTGCATATCCTGTTTCAATTCCATCTCATTTACTCCCGCCAGCGTTTGTTTACAAGTTGTGTTGCTACAAGCTAACCGGAACAATGCCCAACATGAAAGGGCACATGTCGCCACCTACTGTACTGGAATGCAACGAACTTCATTTGAGAGGTCGGTTTTCTAAAGCGCATGAAAACGAGGATAAAGACTCGCAGCTTGTTATCATAAGTTCGACCTGGATCGACTTAGCTGTTGATACTGCCCATGTACATGCACTGATAGAGGTCTCAGTCTGATTTTTACCAACATTCATTCATATATCTTTTTTCACACCTATACCTAGGGCTTGGGCGATATGGAAAATATTCCTATCACGGTATTAATTTTCATATCGGTCGATATTGATATCACAATATAAAGCAAATCACTATTTTTGTCCATCTTTAATGTTTTCTGGTATTTTAAATTGAGATTTGAATATATAAGAAGGTTATTTTTTATTTTAAAGTTTTATTTTCAAAAGCTGAACATGTCGGCAAACATTATATAAATGTTTTGGATCATTAAAGAGGTTTATTTTAAACTAAAACTTTTAAGCGTTACAGGAGAACAGAACTCAATAAAACAGGCATCGAAATATAAATTCTCAAAATGTCTCTTCTTGTTTTAAATATAGCTTCTTTAAGAATAAGCAAAAAAACAACAACAAATAAACAAAACAAAACATGTTTTATATCAGTGAAAATTTAAGTAGTTTTAAAGAAAAAAAAAATCAAAACAATAAAATAGACATCCTCTGTGCTCAGAAGGAACAGATTTTTTTATTTCTGTGTATCCTCTGTAGTTGCTGTAGCAATCTATTGTGCAGGGACTGATTAGTTTAGTCCGCTGAGATCTCTGTGTTTTGTCTTGACTTTTGCTTCTGGTTCTGGAGAAGTGAATGCAGCGTGTAGAAAACAAGTGAAATAAATGTTACATGCATGGTCTTTAAAGTAAATCTCTTCAAACTCGCTCTCATCTGGGATTATAAAGTTTTACATCCTACTGCTCCAGCGGGTGGTTTCACCCAACTTTGTCAGAACCTGCACTTAACTAGCCAAAGTACATCCACTGGACTGAACTGTTCGGTCCCTTATTGTTAACGATTGTCGTTCGCTGTGTCCCCAGTCTCTTTTTTTTTTCCATTCGTTTTTTTCTTTTTTTTTTACCAGCCATGTAACTTGTTACCCGCAGCAGGCTAAAGCTACACTATCATTAGCCATTAGTGCTACTGAGCCATGTCGCTCTCTTCTTTATATCAAAGTTCTATCGACCTGTTCTCGTATGTCTATTGAGGAAAAGTTACTTCTATAATGTACTGCTATTGTTTTAGGGCCCGGCCCTACCTATACCACATTATCTTTTAAGTCATTTAGCATATTTTACCTCCACTTGGTCTGTTCTAAGCAAACTGATATTGTTTCTCTCTAGGGCTGCACAATATATCGAAAATTTATCGTTATCGCAATGTCAGCATGCGCAATAGGCATATCGCAAAGAACAGAAAAATATCGCAATTAATGGTCATCTCAGATTTTTGCTACACATAATGCATTTTGTCAATCAAACAGAAGCATGAAGTTTTTGACTAATCAAATAGAGCCCTTCACCCATTTGGCCAACTGGTTGGGTTCTTATAGGTTAGATGCCTTGGTGCCTAGGTGGACGGCACTTCATTTGGATGGCTAGCAAACACCTGAGTTAGCTTAAAGAACGTCGCAATGACTGAGGGTAAGACGTGTGTGGAAAATGTTAGCGAGAAAGAACTCATAATTCAAACAGCATGACTATTATTTCAAAGTACTTGTGTTCAACAAACACAAGTACTTTGCAAGACATGCCAAACACTTGTGGCAACCACGAGGGGAAACACGACAAATCTCCGTTGTCACCTCCAACGCAACCATAAAGATCTATATATAAGGCTCTAGAAAGCTAGCGTTAGCAAACCCAAAGTCTCTGACGTTATGACAAGTAAGAGCACAACAGCCCAGCAGATGCCCATGGGTGGAACTCCTTATGAGAAACAATCAAAGCGGTACAAGGAAATAATGGAAGTAGTCGGTAAGTGCTACGGGAGTAAACATATCCGTTTAGCTCCATAAATGTTCTACAGTGTTGTCCTAATGTTTTAAATCACTCCAACATATTTTAATGATTATTGTTTATAAAAATATTGAAATAGATCATGCTAATTTTGTAATATAAACTTGCATGATTTCATTTTGTTACTGTATTAATACTAATGCTAGAGGACGGAGTGGTGTGTCTAAAATATATATACAAAAACTGCAGATTTAAGTATTTGTTTATTTATCGCAAGTAATATCGATATCGCAATATTAAGCACTGTTATCGCATATCGCAGGTTTTCCTAATATCGTGCAGCCCTATTTCTCTCTGTAATTAAAAAAAAAAAAGAAAATTTTTACTAATGAAATAAACATACTAACTGCAGTAAAGCACAAGACAAAGGATAATGAAATCAGTTTTTTAAAAGAACAATCCTCTGTGGTATTTCTGCTTCGTTTCATTACCCAGCCAGCTATTGGACAATTTATTTGACCACTTGGCACAGCTCCTGGCCCCTGGTACCAGGCGTGAAAGTGGTCCATTTGTCTGCAACTGATTGAAAGGATTTTGATAATTACACAAGTTCTCTCATGTGCACACATACAGAGTTTAGTATAATCCTCCCACTGTAACCATAATGAGGGTTTGGATATATTTCATGCAGGACACAGTGAAAGAACGTCTGTCACTGCTGGCATGACGGAGTGAATCTCATAGGGAACACCCTCCACTGCCCCTTTGAGTGCTTCAGTGCTTCCATCTGTGCTTTGTGGATGTTTCTGAAATAAGTTTGACTGGCAGATGAAACTAAGTTCCTCCAATTTAAAAAAAAAAATCACATATAACTATTTTTCAAGAACATTTTTCATTATCAGTATATGCATTCTCTGTTTCTTTCTTTTTGCCAAGAATCCTTCCTTCCTGTTTGGCTCGAGGACACATAGTTGCAGCCCACCCAGTTCTTTGTCCAACCATGCAGGAGTAACTGCTTCATAAAAGGCCAGCTCGATGGAAACACTGAGGAATTGTTTGAATGGTTGTCATCTGCTCCTAGATATTTGGATTTGGAAAGACTTAACAATATTTTGTATGATAGTCACAACATGAATGTGTTCTGGGGTGTGAACTGGTCATGACGGGGGCTTTTACCACACAAAGCTAAAGACATATTTGCTGTTGGGGTTCTGGTGGGTTGGTTTGCTCTTTAGCATGGAGAGGTGTGGTGTTTGTGGTCCATTCAGCTCGTTGATTTTTACGCACATTGAAAACACGGTTGTTAATCCTTTTGTGGGTTTGTTTTTTTTCCTCTGTCTGGGTGGTAATGGGGCCTTGGAGGCTAATCCACTGCAGTTTATGCACTCACACACAAACAGTGGCCTGTAATGCTGTTGTAACAGTCACAGTTATTCGGTATATTTTTGGAGCTTGGCTGTTTGACCTCTTACAGTCTCTAGTATTCAGGATTCCAAAGAAATTCAGTAATAACAATTTAACAGAAAGGTGCATAATAAAATGAAAAACAGCTGCACATCTTCTTAAAAAATATATTGCTGTGAGTTCAATAGTTTCAGCTAGATCTGGTGGTGCAGCAGCAGTAATCTGTTATCAGACAGCAGAGGATGAACAGACATTGTTTTGGGTGTTGTCATGTTTTCTTTTGGGCTCTTGTTGATTGCTCTGTTCTTAGGTAATAACAATGTCCTAGTTTTAATTTCTCACATTCCTTGTATGGGTTGTTCACATCACACTTTATTTATTTGTTAACCTGGCAAGCCATCCTATATATGTGAATATATAGTCTGACCACGACATAGAGATCAGTTATGGGGCAGAATCTAAGGTTTTCTGTCAAACTCTCCACATGCTATTGGACAACGAACAACATAACATACTCACTGCTACGAACGTCGGTCAGCGAGCTGTCCGCCATACACTGTAGAAGAAGATGCAAATACGTAGTTTTTATAAATAAAGGACTTAAGTATCTCTATCTGCTCTTGACTCAGAGAAAAGCCCAAGTCTAAATAGTTCAAAGTTGATATTTTTTCAATGCTATCTCCCCCCACTGGTTTCTTTTCACTTTTATTTTTTTAGTTTTAGTATTTCCTGTTTCTTTGATAATTTGTTTTCCAATGTATTTATCTTATTGCTTTTGTTTTTTCCATACCTCACTTGAGTAGGTACAGCCTTTTCAATTGGAACTTTACAACTGAGGAGATGTGACTGTTAACCACAACAAGAGTTTTCGTATAAGAACATTTTTAAGTTGATTGACGTGCAAGCGAAGTAAGTCCAGAAGAATTTTGAGCCACTCCTTTGATATCAGTCCTGCCAGTTTGTCGTAAGCTTTAGAAAAGCACTGTTTTTCACTTTACTTTGGGTTTGCTGTCTGAGGTGTATGTCGGGGACCAGAGGGGCTGCAGAGTGGATCTTTTCCTCCATAAAACAAAGCTCAGCTGGAATTTGTCTTCATCAAAAAGCTGTTTCTGTTAGGTTGGAGGAAGGTCTGAGATCTTGCTGCTTTTTAAATTGAACCAGTAGGTCAAAGGCCCGAGAAGCTGGAGCGACAGTAAGCTGCTTACTGACTGAACACGGGCAGAAACGACTCGCTCAGCATTGGTATGAAGGCCGCAGAGTCACATAAGCTTTAACACAGATTCTGCTCTCAGTGTTGTGAACATCAGCCAGTGCTTTTAGCTGAGCTGTTGGTGAGAGAAGGAGGTGTGTGTCTGCAGTACAATTGTGTAGCTGTGTTTGCTTCAGGAAACAAAAACTGCTGTGTTGGTGTTAATTTAGGTGCAGATTAGAATATAACTAGGTTCTGAATTATATTATTGATTGACCTTTTGACAACCATTAATGTTCCACCTATTAAAGGCAGGAAAAGCGATGCAGCAGGACAGTTTTTACAGCATGGATTTTATTTATTGATTCATCTTTTGGATTACTCTTATGAGCTCAATATGAGCCAGAATAAGAGTTGTTGTGACTTAAAGCACCTAGCTGTCGATATGACTTGGTCTGCTCTTAAAATGATTCATACGTGTTGTGATGCCAGTTAGGCCCCTGATAGTGAGATTTCCATTGCCTTTGTAATGGAAGGAAACCTTGGTGTTCCTTTTAAAAGGCTCTTATAGATTTAAAACTGCATTTGCCTTATTGTTGAATATAGGCAGCTTGGAGTGTCAAATTTACCGTACTGAAAAGTCTGTGCCGTCTCCTGCTTTACGATGCAAATTAGTAATTTTGTAATTGTCATGGAAAAACTTTAGTCTGAGAAAAACTAGTACTACACATAATAGGCATAGACACACACCCCTAAGTCTGCATGTCCCGACAACTGTTAGTCAACCCAACTTCAGCAGTTTATAAATGTTGGTAGTAGTAATGCTAACTGCAGAACAACACTAGCCTGAACTACTACTAATGTCCTTGTTTGACGAGATGGGAAAACGACAAAGAAGAATTTCAGAGCACACGTGTAACGTTCCAGGATGTACTGGGATTGTCCAGACTTTAAATGACTGTCAGATAGATCTATAGCTCACCTATTGAGATATCTAGATACTTTTTACAGTTCTACACAGTTTCTAGCTTCAGGAAGTGTCTTAAGCCACTTTGGTAAACCAACCAATCGGCATACAGCTCATTTAATATACTTGTCCTGGCCAAGTGGGTGGGGTAAACCAATCTGTCCATTGTAGGGTTTTATTATGGTGTTGTAATTGGCCATTTATCTGTGATCTGGGGCCTTTTTGAGCCCCAACAAAGTGTCCTAATTCTAAGAACAGTTTCCAATTAAAAAAAAGTTGTTCTATCACCCAATTTAAAAGTACGCTGACCTGTTCTCTCAAAGGGAAGGACAATGTGCCTAAAAGAGTCTTGACAGTTATCAGTTTTATTACAAATGTTTATTTTTTTCTAGATCTGAGCAGCCACTGAGAAGAGACAGAACCCAAATTACAATTAAGTGCTGATGACCAAAAGATGGTGAACAAGTGAAACTGGAGTGTGTGTCTAACAAATCAAGTACTCCGTGTATGCTCCTTGACAAACGGACAGCCAGGCTGTTGTTTTTTAACATTTTGTAGCGTTTTTCTGATCAGATATTTTTACCCTTTGTCAAACAGGGATCGTCTTAGAGTGCAGAGACTAGATATGAAGGTGAACAGGGGAAACAGGTTTTCTAAGTGGGGAGGTTTTGTTTTCACAGTGGAAAGAAACAAAAGTTTGTTTACTATTTTATTTTCTTTGGTAGGTCACATCAAACTAAGTCTAATGAGTCATTTATGTGGAACTTCCTATTCACGTTTCAGGTTTAACAGGTGTATTAGGCAAAGAGAGGTTGAGTTCTTCTGTTGCATGGTGTTTTCTCATCCATTGTCTACATACAGGAAAAGCAATATTCGAATGCTGTATTTTAGGGCTGCAACAAATGATTATTTGGATAATCGATTATTCTGATTAAACGGGAACATTTAAAAACTGCTAGGGAAACATTTTATCTCCTTCCTTTACTTTATTTAACAACAGAACATTATTAGAAAACAGTTCAATATTGTGCAAAACAACATGCCATCACCTCAACTGTCTTACAGCTTTTGAGATATTGAATAACATTTAATTTCTACTGGTAACAATGTAATGGTGGCATGTCTATAATGTACGGATTGGCAATAATCCAGTTTAAACTCACCTGGTCAGGCTGGCTTTTGAGTGACCTTTGGTTGATTCTTCTTTGCTACCTTCTATTTATTCTGCTCTGTCTACCATTTCTGTCTTTCCCATGATCCACTGATCACCCTTTTTCTATTCACTTTCCTTTTGTCTTTTTTTCACATCCTCTTTTAATCACAATTTTTATTTTTCCCTGTTTTGATATTTTTAATAATTTTTTAATTTTTATTTTACTGTTTGTTCTTGTGAAGCGCCTCGTGATTTTTATCTTGAGGGGTGCTATAAAAAAGATTGTTTCTTCTTCTTCTCCAAATATGTTCACAGATAGAAGCGTTTGTGAATTACATACTACAACGGCTTGCCATAGACCTGGAGCGGTGTTGCCCAATCTGCGCAGACTCGTTTAGTCATTCTTAGTTTCATCATGTTCTTTTGGAACCCACGGCGTGAGTCTGCTATTCGCTAGCTTAGCTTAGCCAATCTGACCATAGGTGCCCGTTTGATCCCAAACTTTGGACCGTTTCTGCCTTTGTGTCTTTGCTGGTTTCTCTATTATCCTCCACAGCACCTAGATTACCACATTGTGT
>SSNS01000106.1:364639-433317 GCA_006937985.1 Aphyosemion australe | reverse complement strand
TGCAAATCAAAAGTGATGATTGGTGGGTTTCACTCACGTGACCCTGCCGCCGCGCTGAACTCAAACAGTGGACAGGAAGTGTTTTGCTCTACTATAAAACACAGCGTGACGGATGAAAGTGAGTGTTCTAAACGAGCTGGCACAGACACGATATCTTCCTTTAGGTTATGACTCATTTAATTTTAAAAGTTGGACTTTTAATACATGCTGGAGGATTTACCCAACGCTGAAGCGATCGACACAACAAACTATCTCGTGTGGCAAATCTCATATTACACTGCAAACCAAAAGCCTTTTATGAGTCTGAAAGCCTACAACTATTTTATTTCAGGTTGGTTAACAGTTTAGAGATCCGGAGAAGCTTTAAATGACCGTTGTCTTGTTTATGCTCGTGAGATGTGCTATTTTAGTTACGTAATTAACTCGTAATGATAGCTAATGCTTACGTGAGTACGTGCTAGGATCTACTTATAACTAACATTTTAAGCCTTTTTTAATCCACATTTCTGGTACATTTGTTTGATTTTATTAAGGTATTAATGCCACGCTACAACACTGAGCATACTGCTAAAAGCCTTTTTTAATCCACATTTCTGGTACATTTGTTTGATTTTATTAAGGTATTAATGCCACGCTACAACACTGAGCAAACTGCTAAAAACATTAGCACTCTAAAAGCTATTTGCGGTCTGCAAATAGCTTTTAGAGTGCTAATGTTTTAGCAGGTAAACAGTTTGCAATTTGCGGTGAGGTCACATGAAAACAGTATCAAACTATTTACCTGCCACGTTACAACACTGAGCTAACTGCTAAAAACATTAGCACTCTAAAAGCTATTTGCGGTGAGGACACATGAAAACAGTATCAAACTGTTTACCTGCTGTTTATGTAGCTGCATTTCTAAATAACTGTTCAATAAAACGCCATAAAAACCTTTAGTAAGCCCTTACCTGTGATGAAGTGATCACTGCAAACTAGCATTTTCCATTCTGTTTCTGCTCATCTTGCAGCCGGAGATTATGATCCACTAGTCCGCTGTTACCGTAAAACCTGGTATACGTGCGCCTCAAAATCGAGTGAGGGCTCACTTTACCGTCGATCTCCAAAAAAAAAAAAAAAAAAACAACCACACACACCACACGCTGTTTCTAATTGTAGCCCCGGCCACTATTAGAGACCGGCCTTTATTTACCCCCGCTGACAGCGAGACCGGCTAATATAGGAGACCCGGCCGGTAATGGAATACAGGCCAATATTAGAGGATTTACGGTAGTGTGTATATATATATATATATATATATATATATATATATATATATATATATATATATATATATATATACACACATATATAGATATTAGGAATGTGCGATATGGCCTAAAATCTATATCGCAATAAATTTTGAAGCACGTGCGCTAACGGTATATATCACGATATATTCTTCTCTTCTGTTTGTACTAGGGATGCTCCGATCCGATCACGTGATCGGTCCCGATTTTCGATCACTTTCAAAAGACTCGGAATCGGTTGAAAAAGATCGGATTTAACCTTGTAAAACAACAAATATGACATTTTAAATGCATTCTGATATCTTAACAAGTTCCTCCATATCAATATTATTTTTTTCTTGGCCAAAAACAACACCATTACGTCACACAATGTACGGCAAGTGAGGATTCAGACACCATACAGCTGTTAGCTAGCAGGCTAACGCAGAGCTAACTTGTCTCCACAGGAGAGCTAAAATATCTGTATGTTGGTGGTACTTTAAACCGGACAGCAAAGGCAGTGTAACAGCCACTTGTAATGTGTGCATACTGGGGATTCAACATGCTGGAAAAGACAGCTGCATGATAAGCAGCCTTCAAAAAGATATACTTTCTCCTTCGGCTTTTTTCCCTTCAGGCGTCGCCGCAGCGAACCATCGGTCTGAGTTAAGTCCCAGTTCACACAGTGGCATCTCTAACAAAAACACGGAGCCAGCCAAGAGTGAAAATTACGTTAATAAACATAGAAATCGCCGACAACAGAACGTCTGAGTATCTCGTTCTGCAGCATCTGAGCTGAACACGCTGGTAGCTTCGTGGTGCTGCGGGGAAAGCCTGCTGTGGCTATGGAACCCAAAGTGTGCCACAAACGCGCAACATTACGTGCGACTTTCACACAAAAAGTACACGTTTTTAAGGAGCAATCAACGCATCAACAACACATACTTTATGCGTGAAATTTTTGCGTGATTTCAACCAGCAAACAACACGAAAACAACGTGTTGTTACCACATGTGCCTCCCGGTCACGGAAATGCGCATCACTCCACAGCCGCATAATTGAGGATGTAAACAATTTGAAATATGAGCATCTCAGCTACTTTTACATTTATTCATAATATTAACACGTTTTTTATTAATGTACTTCCTAAACAAGTGATGTTTTTGGCAGATAAACTAAGGAAATGACATAAATACACAAAGAAAGACATACCTAAATAATAATTAAAAAATTAAAGGAAAACTTGGATGTGTTTTCCCTTCATTTCTTCTTATTTTAATGCTTTGCTGAAGTATCGGATCGGGACTCGGTATTGGCAGATACTCAAAATCAAATGACTCGGATCGGGAGCAAAAAAATGTGATCGGAACATCCCTAGTTTATACATGTCTAAATGACTGTTTCTGAACAATCTCACATACCAGATGAATTGCAGAACAAATATTTCTAAAGTATAAAATGCCAATTAAATAACATTTAATGTTCAAAACTTATATAAAGAAATGCAAAATATCTCATAGTTTTTATGTTTATTTTCTTTTTCCACACAATGCAATAAAATACAAGCTAAATGCGATGAAAACACAAAATTCTAAATAGTTTGAACTGAAGTGAAAAATGTAAAAACAAAAATAACATTTCCTTCTGCTTTCCTGATTCATTTATTCATTTTTCATGTTTTTATTTTGCTCATAGAAGTTAAGTTTTATTTAAGGAGTGAATAATTGCTGGTAAAATAAATATTTGCTGCGTTTTTTGTCAATAATTACAATAAGGTTGGAGGTTAATCCAATTTCCTTTACTTTTCCTTCAGCTGATCCACAGGTCTGACCCACCGCGGTGCGCACCGGCAACACGGAGGTTTTAATGTTACTTATTAGTTCAACTGAAGGAATAAACCCATAAAAATGACCGAATTACACAGAATAATATATATTGAAGCAATCAAACCAGTGATACGTGAATGAAACACATTAACACTTGTTAAACCAGGTGAACTACCTTACAAATTTTAAATTAAGATGCCTAAAAACTGTTTATTGTCATTAGAATCAGCTGTTGTGCACGGTAGTTGTGCCATAAAGTGTTTTTTATTTTATTTAGGCCATTTCTTTTTATTCAATCTTTATTTAAGGATTTTATCTGCCATACAATGACTCCCGTGGTGTTTAAACACTTTATGACCAGTCTGAAGCAGGCTTATGGGAGCGAAAACTACTAAAAACAGACATTTAACGTAGTTATTTAAAAAATATTTGTTCAGTTCATCATAGACGATGAACAGAGAGCAAAGGCTTTAGTGACGGTGGCACAATTAGCAGGCGCATGTGGCAGACGTTATGGAGGCGACGTACAGTTTCAGACGTAAAAGTCTTTGGTGAATTCCAAAGGTACGCCGCCACTACGTTCGGCTAGCTAGCAGTGGTTTTAATCCATCGCCGCTACGTGGCCGCGGGTTTTAGTCAGCTGTATGTAAATAAAATTAAAAGTTCAGACCTTCTCACGGAGCTGTAAGCTTCAGCTGCGTCTTCTCCTGATTTAGGCTGGCAGATTCCACTCGCCATGTTGCTCCATTGAAGCGCTAACCTGTTGCGCACCTCAGTATCGGAAATTAAGAGTTAGACAATATAGGATATCGGTAAAAAAGCCAATATCGAGCATCCCTAATATATATATATATATATATATATATATATATATATATATATATATATATATATATATATATATATATATAGAAATGTAAGCCGACGTTGGGAATGGTTGGCAACCATTGACATACAGCAAAGGAGAAAATCTGGCATGCACCATAAAATTGCAATTAAACTGAGGATATATTGGGAAAAATTAAGACACTCTGTAACTAAATTGCAGGAACAAAATTTAGACAACATTCATGCAAAGTCACCATTTATTTGCAGTTTTGACACATGCAAAAGTATTATAAGCAACAGTTTTATGGGAATCCGGATGAATATTTGCATATTTAAACTTTTGGTCCAAATGGCTGACCTAAGTCATTTTATTTCACTGTGTTTTAAAATAAAAATCTAGCAGTAATAACTTATAATTTCTAAAGGTTGAGATTTTTTAAAGTGTAGGGATGGAATAGGCCAGTAAGTATTCACAAACTCTTGATATAAAGTTGAGTTAATTTTGAAGCAAACTGTATTTTGGTAAAAATTACCATCATAATCAGTCAACAGCCAACATAAAGGTAAAGATTCTACTACAGAAATAAAGCATCTTTATTATGTAACCTAGACGCTTCCTTTTATTCTAAGCATTAAAGCTCTGGAACTTTTGTGACAGTATGTTCCCATGACACTGCCATTCATGACTCTTTTTACAGTGCACTGAAAGGCTAAGAATTTATATGACAGGACTGCAGGCAGGCGATAATTCATCTTTTGTCAAGACCACAGTAATGGAGTCTTGATGACCATGGGGGGTTTGGAAACTACTCTTCGTCAAACATCAAGGAGTGCCCAAAGGCATAAAATGGGCCATTTCCTGTCATGACCTAAGGTGTGAGGTTTGCGTCTTTTTGATATTTGAGAGCCCACTGACATCTTTTATGGTGAGATTGAATATCTTCTTGTGACATGTCACATCAAAAGCATTCCTCTTCAGCTCTTGCACTCTGGAGGTTGTCTTATTGCTCTGCATGTGGCCACCAGGAAGAGTTAATCCATCAGAATGAGCCTAGCTATCCATGCAGGGGATGAAATCTTTTTTCCCTTTCTTTCTTCAGCCAGCTTAGAGACAGGATGTCCGGTTGGTGGTTAGCACTCAGCTCTGATGTTGCCATAGAGAACTACAAAACTCTGTGCAGTGGGGAGTTTTCAATCCCACATTATTAGCTTTTTGTTGACCAGTTGGTGGATGCATGAAATAATCAAAGGTTCAGCTGCTGGTAGATCACACTTAATTAATTTAGCCATAGTTATTCTGATTAGTGGAAGTTCAATTGTATTTGCCTACGATAACATTTAAAGCTTACTGGTGTTCAGTAGCTTAAATAGCTTTTTCCAAATAAGCTTTCCAAGTTTTCTGTTGATCTGGTTGCATGAATTTGCTGTTGCTTTGTGAGAGCAGTCCATCATCTCCATTAGTGTCAGAACCACAGAGGAAATGCTGAATGAAGTTGTTGAATACAGAAGATAAAAACCACAGCTCTGCCATATGAAAGAGTGAACAAAAAAAGATACAAGCTTCTATCATCTATCAAACCCTGCTGTGTTCCCTCTCGGGCTCCAGTTGCGTTTCCAGTTGAATGGGTTCTTGTCAGAAATGCTAATGTTTTCATGGGTGACGTTCTTTTGGGATATTGTTGAGTGAAGCTCCCATTCATTCATGGAGGGGCAGATATACAAGCAAGCCGGGAGTGTGGGCTTCAGCATCAGCTTGAAAACACTGTGAGTCATGGTATTACTGTCTGGTTTGAACAACCGAAGGCCTTGTTTCTGTCAGTAACACATGGAGCTAGTGTGCTGTATCTCACACATAAGTGGGTGGCTTTCACCTCATTCTGTTTCAAGGCTGGAATCATAAATGTGGTTAACCTTTAACAGTTTAAACTAAAGTTTATCAGTGGCAGTAAAGTATGGGATTTACTAATATATTATCACTGGAGCAGATAAGCCAGCAATTCAAAGGGTTGCAACTGTTAGTGACTAGTTGGAAAGACATAATTGTTATTAAAAATGCAATGAACGTCAGTTTTGCAAGTATTTTTAATATGGTCAAGTTATATGGCGAATATGATGTAATTGCAAGAGAATTGCGAGTACTGTGAAAAATTTCTTGTTGCGAATATCTCATAAAATGTCTTATGTAAGTTTGGCCTCAATATTCCCTGATTTTATACACCATTTGGAAGCCGTTGCCAAACCCTTCCAAAGTTTTCCCATATTTCTTTCTTCTAACTCACTAAAAACTAAATTGAACAGGGTTCCAGATGTGCTCAGTGGCAATTTTGAGAGAAAATTTTAATGCAGCTTTCTTTTTAAAGCCACATTCCTGAACTTTGCTAATATATGCTCTCTGTCGCCCTCTCAAGGCTTGCTGCGTAACGCCACTGTCGTAAAATCATATCTCTCTCTCGGGCATAAGAGGCATGTTTACATTCCTAATGTCAGGCAAAACAACGAAAACAAACTTTTCCACCTCCACACATTGAATAAATAGTTTTATCAGGACTGTATAACAACTTTATGCCTGACCAAACACAAAAACCCCGGTGAAATCTTTTACTTATCTAGCCATTAGCAGCACGGCTAGGTCAGAGTCCGTAGTTCATGCCTTTTTTTCTAAAAGAGCTCTCCATGGAGGAAAAGACAGCCCAATGTTAACTCTGAACACATCTTGAATGCGCGTTTTGATGCCATAACGTGCATTTAGAACGCATGCTTTTTTCACCCTTTTGGCTTGCCATATAGTGCCGTAAAGCAACACGCAGTCAGTACTTCCGGTGTCGGGTCACGGGTGAAAAACTGTTTAGTGCGGTAAACAGACCTGGGACCCCCTAACACCATCACAGCTCCAAAAATGATCATAATAGATGATAATATGCTACCTAAACTTTACAAAAAACATTTTTTTTAAGGTGTAAAAGTTGCGGAATGTGGCTCTCCCACCCAATGCACTCCACTGTGGAGATCATGGACAGCTCCTCCAGAGGTAGACTTAGACATCCGAGATGTAAAACTGAGCGCTATCGTATATCTTTCATCCCCTCTGCTGTAAGAGTGTATAACTCCTGTTAAGCTGTACTGGTATCATCCTGGTACACAATAACACCAATGCAATATTCATGTGTTCTATACTTGTGCAATACCAGATTCACATTGTTGTCTGTGTCTCTTACAGTATGCTGCATAGTGTTGGTACCAAGTTTGATTTTATCTTTTATTTGTGGTTTTTTAGTGATCTAAGATTACAATACTAGATTACTGCCTATGTGTATATACATGTATCCTTGTTTTTTTAATCTTCTTCTAATTACCCTTTGAGTGATGGTGCTGCTGTGACAAGTGAATTTCCCCACTGTGGGATCAATAAAGTCTATTCTATTCTATTCTATTTAATATGTTCACATTTCCAATGACACAAGAGCCCACTACTCATTCAAGAAAATTGAAAACCTTTGCAAACACTTTGAGACATTTTGGCAACTCCCCTACACATGCTGTTTGCAATTTGTTGCCAGCAGTCACAACCTAATGAGATTCTGGCTTTAAGCACATATAACGTGACACATAGATGTAATAATGACGCCTTTAAGGTGAAAGAAATGCAGCAAAATGTTCTAGATGAGAGGAGAAAAACATTTGATGTCTGATGAAAGGGAGGTAAAACATCTTGTGAAGTATTTTGACTGAAATCTACCAACTCTCCTGCAGAAATACGCCTTCACCTCATTCTTCCTTTTTCATTTACCACATGCTTGAATTGGTTGAGCTCCCAGTATAACGTCTCTTCCTGGTTATGTAACAGTCAGGGGCCTAAATGGGAACAAAAGCACAGCAGTAACAACAGACAGTGCAACTCACGAGAAACAGGAGAAGACGGTGGATGAAGTGGACACAGAAATGTATTAAAGGGATAGAACGTTATTGGGTAGAAACTTTACAATGACAGACGTTGCTGGTGGCATTTTTACTGAATTAGAGTAGGGTAAACGTGCTTTATGTTTGCACCAGAAAGCTCCTTTCACTGTTACATAACACCCCCGTGAATGTTTGCATATTAAAGCTTTTGCTACTCGAGAACCCCTTCATTTTGAAGCCTTGGCAGCAAAAGTTTCCAAGCTTTACAGAATCAGTACAGAGTGAGTTATGTGATAAGTGGTGATGAGAAAAAAATAGACATAGCTTTCTGGAGAAGCTTTTAAATGGGAACATTAGATTTTTATTAGTAGTAGCAAGTCTATTATAGATGGAATGTTTCCACATCACCTGCCAGGTTTTGTTGGAGTTTAGTGTGAACATGCATATTAAATCTCTTTTGTTTTCTTTTTCTATTTATAGGAAGCTTCATCAAGAAAATGAAACCTGAGAAGAAGCAGAATGGCTGCAAACATTAAACAACAGGAGTTCTACTTGCTTTGATACATTTGCAAGAGAACTTTGGAAGGAAACTCTCTTAAGTGGTCTGAAAAAACAAGTTTTTGTCATTTCTGTGGATCATACGTGAGAGATTGTCATCATGCCTATTCTCAAGCAGCTGGTACACAATGGCCAGTCAAAACGGAGGTCTCGAACTGACCTGACTGTGGAGATGATCAGCGCCCCATTGGGGGACTTCCGTCACACGATGCACGTGGGTCGAGGGGGTGATGCATTTGGAGACACGTCATTTCTTAGCACCCGGTCGGGGGAACCTCCCAAGGAAAAGCAGGGTTCCCCAGGTCCCAAACCAGGGCTACTGTCCCGCACCTTCAGAAGCAGCAAGCGCTCTCAGTCAGTAAATCGAGGGGACAAGTATGAGAACACGATGGTGTCTACTGCTGGCTCATCTCAGGTTGTGAAGACCGCCATATCCCTGCCTTACCTAAATGACGACAGTTCCAACAGAAGCAGTCAGCTGCCGAAGAGCGTTTCCTCCAGTCCCATGAAGACACTGACAGAGATGGAACCCAAGCCGATAAATGGAGCTGCAGCAATGGCGACGCTGGATGCGGAGCTTGAGGAGAAAAAGTTTGGTGAACTTAAAGATTTGCCTCCATCCATGCCTAAAGGAGGCGGGATGAAGCATGCAGAGTCTGTGATGTCATTCCACATTGACTTGGGTCCCTCGATGCTTGGGGACATCTTGAGCGTGATGGAGAAGAAAAGTTGGGAAGATGATGACCTTGGCTTTGAGGAAGGCAAAGGTAGCGAGGGCTATGCTTCTCCCTCCCACATCCCCCACATTGATGATGACGATGCTGAGGAGCAGGCTCCTTCAAGACCACCTCGTGCCACTTACAAGCACAATGCCACAGTGGATCCATACACTCCAGAGCTAAAGACCCGGAACAACAACAACCACCACCACAACATGGATAGCTGCTCGGTGTCCAGTTCAGGATCTGAGAAGCCTCAGTACCACTTGCACGATGGTGACACGGACAGCGCAAAGTACAGTTCGCCTCGTGGGGATGACGATTTCACCTTCATGGATGAAGATGATGAGATCAGAGTGTAGACCACTATCTCTCTGCCATGAACAGTCTTGGAGAAACAAGTTTTGGGGTCTTTCAGATGGAGTTTACAGTCAGGGTCACATAGATCAGTTTATAAAGAAAACCTGCTAGGCCTTTTCTCTGTGCTGTCGTGGGGAAATAGAGACTCCATTTCTGATTGATGGCAGGCATATTTGCTTAAAAATGATCCCTTTAAAATGTTAGTTGTAACTTTTCTACAAATCTCCTGATTATGTCACAAGTTTGAACACTTTCTGAAGAGAAATCAGCCCAGAATGTCACTGGCTTTATGTATCAGTTAAAAGTGACAGATGGATTGTGAGGATGAGGACGGTGGATGTGTTGTCAGATTGTGAGGAGAGCTGAGGTAAATAAAAAGAAATGAAACTGTAGGTTTGTAATCTCGGTGTGGGGCGTGATCGTGGAGCTAATGACAGACACTGCAGACGTAGCTGCATCCATGTTTAATGTTCGTTTATGATGTTTTATATTATTTGTACATAAAGTATCTGGAGGTTAATCTACAGTAGCTACTTTTTGGGAAGATTTGTATATTTAAAGTGGACACAGCAGTAATATTTGTTGTCACAAGGGATGGATTGGTCTTTATGTGAACTGTTTTTGATTCATGGATGGATGGTACTCGAGAACGATCGATCAGCTTTTTTGTATAGACTCATGACACTAAAGGTTTCGCTGCTGGAAAGCAAAGGTGCATCTGGCTTGAGGTAAGAAATCATAGAGGCCTTTTGGTAAAGCTGTACTTTTTACAACAAGGTGATTACATGCTCACATTACTGAGGAGGTTAGTAGCTACAGTAACACTTTTTACTGTTAAACCCAAGAGATTCTGACTCTGTTCAGCCCAAGTTCGTCTATGAGGGCAGAATAAAGGATGTAACAATATGTACAAGTGTTATTAAAGTGCAGGAACTTAATAGAAAGCTATTACACATGTCCCCGAACACTAAAAATGGAATAAATTTGCTGAGCCGACCCCCCAAGGTGATAATATTGACCTCTTCTACTCAAGTCAGATCACATGGTAGGAACAGATGATTAAGTCAGCCAATCGCATGGCCTTTTCCAGTCTGTTCATTAAATGTGTTGGATTAGTTGCCCCCAACCAGCTGGAACTGCTCCAGGAACAGCAGGAGCAGGAACAGACAGGTGGGCTTTTTATCTTCGGTTTTGTGTGTTTAGTGTGCTTCACACTACAGCCCCAGCCATAAATTAGAGAGGCGTACTTTACTATATCCATGAGAGACGTCTGACCTTTTTGTTTTATTTTGTTAAGAAACTAATTGTCACATATGACAAATGGGAGCTTTGACTTTTCTGCTGCGATGCAGGCGTGAGTGTACATAGAACCAGGGCTCTGCACCATTCTGCCTTCCGTTGTTTAGATTGTGGAACAAAGAAAAGTAGCGTTGCTCCATAAGTGAAAGTTGTCTGCAGGAAAATTATTGCCAAGTATATGTAAGTGTTTTTGAGGTTGACACTAATCCTAGTATTGATATCTTCTGATGATCTTGATTTATCTACATCATGTTGTATGAACTGAGCTGAAAAGGGAAAACACTTCTGCTGTTGGCAAACAGACCGATACCAGGATTTAATAGCATCATTTTCTATGGTAAACTTGGGTTTTTCTGCATATTTTCTATTAACACATATCTTTGCACCAACACACAACGATCAACTCGTATAATTTATCATTCCAGCAAACAATCTCACTGTTTGGACTTGTTGGTTATTTTTTCTGTTATTGTTTAGATATGCTTTATGAATTGTTTGTCTGACCTTTGTTGTATTTGGGCCAAATTTTAAGATGTCTTATTAATAAAATGTGAAAAAAATGTGCTGTGTGGTTTATAGGGTAGGACATTGTCCTGCTTTTTATCAAATACATTAAGAATCACCACATTTAAGCCGCTGTTTCACTGAGCTGTGACTGCTTGTGACAGATTTTGAACAGCATTTAAAAAGGACTGTTTGTTGGGGTTTTCTGTTCTTTCGTGAGTTACAGGGACTTGGGTTGCTGGAATCCACCTCAGATCTTAATTTGCAAGTGAGAAATTGGCAAATCACACGAATTAACGATGGGAAGGGTTAGTGACCAAGTTGCAAATAAAAAAATAAAAGTGACTTAAAAGAAACTAGAGAGACGATTCGGACATTTGTTGACTGCATTGGCTGTGTCCACTAGATGGGGCTGTCACGTGTATTACCTTGAGTCACGTTGTCATGTGACTCGAGGTGGTACAGCTTCTTAAAGGGACATGAACGTCGCCAACCTACACACATCTTTAAATTTTATTTATTACCGAATTTATGGGAAAAATTATGTCGGTTAAGCCTAATTTATACTTCTCCATCTGCGTCGGTACGGAGTCGCGCAGCACCATTTTGCGTCTGCGCAAGGGCTCTCCGACAGGCCCGCAGAGGATGACGGAAACATGCCCTTTTTTCGCGCAAGCTTGTGATTGGTCAGGACGCCGCTTCCTTTAAATACGTCAACAACACCGCCATTGCCGACTCAAAAAAATAAAGGGAACTGAAAATAATCTAGCGGCAGACACGGAACAGATTGAAGAATACCTCGTGAAAAAAGTCAGAAAATAATATAGTTTAATTATTCATGATTGAAGGAGCACAAAGATGTGCAGCAAGCATTTTATTCGTGGATGTAAATGACTGGAAACATGGGTTTAGAGGTGATGATTACATTAAGAGGTGGAGGAGAATGAGGGACAAATTCATCTGTGTTAAAAAGTCTCTGAAATACATTAAAACAATGTAAACACAGTAGTAAATACACTATCGTAGACCAGATACGTGACTGTAATGGTGACAGGATACCCCAGAAAAGCGCTACGCCTTCTGTTGTCCTGGCGGGGAATTGCTTTACAACACTCCCCAGGTGATGGAGAAGTCTGATAGAAAAACACCTCCGTCAATGCATGTGTGTGACTCCACACTCGAGCTGATGGAAAAATGAGGCTTTAGAGACAGAATTTTCGATAACAATAATTTTTTGATTTATCGCCCAACCCTATTACAGACATTTTGACAAAATAAATAGTTTTTGGCAATTATGTCCAATGCCTCATCTGACTTTGACAGAAATAATTTTTCCATCAATAGCGTTAGAATTACCAACTCGGTGTGATTCCAGCTGAGAAAGCCCATATTTCCTTCCAAGTAGCCACAGCTGCGGTGAGATAGTGGCTTTAGATGGAGAGTGTGGTTGCCTCCCACATGCCTCCATCTGAAAGGCTAGGTTATCCTGAGTTATCTCTGTAGTTATGCTGCTATAGGCTTAGACTGCTGGAGGACATACTGACCACTTTCCACACTCTGCTACTCTCTTCTACCACCACTCTCTAAATGCATTATTTCCTGTTATTTTAGCTGTTAACTTTATTTTCTCTCTAAGTGTTTTTCTCCCCAGAAGAAGCTACACTGGCGTTCTGCTGAGCTGTGGTGGCCTCATGGAGGGGGCCATCGGCTGGCACACTGCTGCCAACCACCTAACATTCTCCCTCTCCTGATATTACATCTTACTTTCTTTAACATAGAATGTGCTACTATTAGTTCACCTATTGAATTAATTATAGATTCACTCAGATAAAGACAATAAAGTTTCTCTTACTCTTACTAAATAGAACTTCTACTAAGAAATCACAGTGTAGCCATAGAAACGCTACTTGATATATGTGGTGTGTGTGTGTGTGTGTGTGTGTGTGTGTGTGGGTGTGTGTGGGTGGGTGTGGGTTATAAAAGTATACTAAATTGCACTGAAATTCCTCCTTGTAATTGTCTTAACTGTCTGGTATTTGTTGTGTTTTCTGTGGGAAACTCCAACGTAAGCCAGAAGAAACAATGTTAAAGAATTTGCATATGCTGTCTGCCCGAGATCTGCTCATATTGTTCTGTGTCATTCCTTGACAGCAGCGGTTTGGTCAGTGGTAAAAACAAGAGATAGGGACTGGCTCAAAGTTCAACCGTAGAAGACTTTCTGTTTTTCTTTTCAGTGGCTGTAGCTTCATGCCAAGTATGTACTGTTCCATTCCTTTTCTGAATTCTGGTTTCACTGAGTATTAATCTATTCACCTCCCTGACTTTCCTTTCTTTAAAATAACAGCTATATTTTTCAATAAAAGAGAAAGCTGGTAATCTTTGACTCGGCCTTTGCTATTTTGTGTTTATTCTCTGAGTTTCACCCTGCAGGCTGTCCAGTTTTCACACTTGATTTGAAATTTATTTACATTTTGCCTTCTACAGTAGGTAGAACGCTGATTGAAATCTGACCTTGAAGCAGCCTTAGAAATGTCTGCGGAGGGATCTGCTGAAAGAGTTCCAGCCCTGACCACATTTAAACCAAAACAGCAGAGTGAAAGTGGATTATTATACACAAATAACCCTGGAATGAAAGGTAAAACCTTGCTCAACAGATTTACTATAATGGGCAACATAAATCCTGTAAGCTGATGGAACCCTCCAGCGGTCTGTAGAACTCGGCTAATAAAACATAAAGCGCTCAGATAAAACCATAATACAAATAATTTGCATGAATTCCAAAAATGATGCTTGTTTCTGGGATCTTGGTTTGTATTTTTGGTCATGATCCTAATCTGACCTCAGATGAAGGCAGTTACTCACAAGCTCCTTTGCCACAGCAGCTTTGACCTTCCACACCATCTTACCATCATTTGAGAACAAGACACCACCACTTGAGAGGCAGACTCACTCCCGACCCCTGAGGGAGCGAACCACCGTCTTCTGGTCAGGAATTGCCAGTGTGATTCCCTGATCTTTGGAACAATGACTGGACTCAACCTTAGAAACAAGGTAAGGAGCTCCTTCTTCCAAGTGATCTCTGATCTTCGACTCCTTTTGATGTGCACATCAGAAGAAGTCAATTGAGGAGGTTTGGACATCTAATTAGGATGCTTCCTGGTCAACTTTTCCTAAGGTTTTCCTGGAGCAGATCCAGGACTTACTGGAAGAATTGTTCTTTCTGGCCTGGAAACATCCTGCGATCCCTGCCCTTCCTCAACCTGTTAGCTCAAGCTGACCTTGGAGAATCAGAAACGAATGAATTATTAATCTGACAAACTATTATTTATGCTTACACCTATCATCAGGGGACAACTTCACACTGAAGGGTTTCAGATGAGAAACCCATTTTCTCCATACCATTGTGCTGTCCATACATTTAGCAGGAAGTACATTTTCTGCATCAAGTGGTCAGAGGCATTATGCAAGGATGAGGAATCATCTTAAAAGTAATATTTAATACAGAGAATTATAACAACACACGTGGAACACATTCTTATTTTTCTTCTGTTTTTCCCCAAGTATGAATTTATATGCTGCTTATAATGAGGATTTAGACACATGACTGAATAATACTCTAGACTTGATGTTCAATATTTTCAGGTTTTACTCTCAAACGGCTCCTGGGTATTTGCATCAGCTTGGCCAGAATAGATATATCCCCAATATCTAGTCTGAAAGCATTCTTAAAGAGTTCCTTCAACCTCCTGAGACCTGAGGTTTTGTTTCAAAAGCATTTTGAAGTTTATTCAGCTTTTTGGGATTAAAAGCATCTCATTTGCATGAAAAACAATCTTTTTAAGGATTAGATGTTTCAAAAATTTAAATGTCAACTTTTTTCTATAACTTAATATATATGCAGATGAAGGGCTGCACAGTGGTGCAGTGGTTGCTTGCAGCAAGAAGGTCTTGGGTTCAAATCCCAGCCTAGGGTCTTTCTGCATGGAATTTGCATGTTCTCTCTCCCAGTTCTCCAGCTTCCTCCCACAGTCCAAAAACACGACCATCAGGTTGATTGGTCTGTCTAAATTGTCCTTAGGTGTGAGTGTGTGTGTGTGTGTGTGTGTGTGTGTGTGTGTGTGTGTGTGTGTGTGTGTGTGTGTGTGTGTGTGTGTGTGTGTCTGTGTTGCCCTGCGATGGACTGGCATCCTGTCAAGGATGTTTGCATGAAGGCTGCTGGAGATAGGCACCAGACCCCCGCGGACAAGCGGGTATATAGATATATGCAGATGAAAATGTAAATTCAAAAACAAGTCTATATAATAAAAAAAATCTAAGCTAACAGAATATAATATTGAGCGAGTGGCTTCAGGGTCTCAGGAAGATAAACCAATTTGATCTGCTGAGGTCAAACTGGTTTAGCTTTAATCACACTTTGAATTTTTTAAATTTGGAGTAAAATTAAATGCTTTAACTGATCTTGAAGTTGTGGTGTTGTAAATGATCTCAGTTGTCTTTTCATTATTCTAATTCAGCTGGCTTCAGTGCAATCATAGCAGCTTTCCTATAGAACCGTGGTGGTGGTGCTCGTTTACAGATGTGATACCATCGCCCTCTAGTGTCATCTTCACATAAATGCAACTTAGATTAGACTTTTTCTTCAAAACACTGAGGCTTAAGTAAAGATTTTTTGTTTTTTATTTTATAGTATAAACTCTGTCTCAGTCTCTGTCTGTACCTCTCAAACTAAAGTAAAAAGGGAAACTGACCACAAGGCTGCACTATTAAGGTCAGAGAACCAACAGGGACAGCACTCGTCTAATCTACCGTCTAGTGTGGATGTGTTCTGATTCATATTCAGCTGACCTTAAAGATCTCCCCCTAGTGCAACACCAGCAGAACAGTTTACCAGACTAACACATGATGTTGGGAAGAAGGTTATTATGCTGTTCAGATTTCAGACGTAATCCTTCAGAAAAGTCTGGAATCAAAACCTCGTCTGTAAATCCTCATAGAAAATCAGGTCTTTCACAATTTTAGTAAATGGAGGTTAAAATGACTCGGAAAAGGAAAATTTGCACTAATCAATGTCATGCATACCTTTAATTACTGCCCATCTTTTCCCTTACAATGTACAACGTACTGAAGGTGTATGTGTGTGATTCAGCAGAGCTCCAAACCCTGCAGTGATGCGTCTACTGTGCTTGACTTGGTGTCTAGAGCAGCACAAATAGTCGGATCAGAACAGGGACTCACTGGAGCAACAGAGTGGAACGCAGTGTTCTTGCCAGTGAGAAAAAGGTACAGCTGAAACCTGTTCTGATGCTTGGCTGGAGACAATTAACACAGGTTTCAGAACCTTACTCTGACCAGCAAAACAAAAAATCACATACAGCTTTGTTATTAAATAATATGCATGCATGTCATGACCTTTTGCATACAGAAATATAAGACAAGACTAATATAACGTACATGCCTGCACACATACAGGTACTCGTTTCAAGAAGTGAAAGTTATTGTTTATATTTATTACAAACAGAGTGAAATATTTCAAGCCTTAATTTCTTGTAATTTTGATGATTAGAGATAATGAAAACCAAAATTTATTTTTACTCGTGAATGTCAGGCTTATGAGATGTGTGTTCATTTCTTGGTTGGACCTCCTTTGGCATCAGTGCATGGAGGCGATCAGCCAGTGGCTCATGTCGGTTTTTCTAGCAGCCTTCACATCAGCATGTGCTTCCTCTTGAATACTCCAGAGATTCTCTATGCGGGGTTCAGTAAACCAGCATCTCCATGCAGCTCACCAGCATATGGAGCTCAGAAGTTTCACTGCTTCAACACACCTGATTTTAATCAGTGGGAATGGCTCAAGCTCCCTCTTATATTAAATATTTTATTACTGTGTACATACAGTATACGATTACAGTCAAAAGTTTCTCTGTTGAAAAGATGCATTACATGTCCGTTGAACAATATTGTTATCTGATAAACGTGCTGGTGTGTATTTTCAGACATGACATGCCGGTAATTTAATCACTTGTTTTAGTGTCATTCAGTTTTAATATATTTTCTAGCAACAAATTAGCACAAACAGCGACCATTTAGGAAGTCACGGAGATACAACAGAGTTGTGCCGGTCGATGACGCAATGCCCACTGTCCTAAATCTGCAATTATTTTTGCACTTGTTTACTACACACTCGAAGCCTTACATGCACTTCCACCAAGTGTACTTCATAGAGCAGTGGTCCCCACAATTTTGTCTGTGCTGAGGTTGTGAGGTTAGCAAGTTTTGTTTGTAAAAATTACATTTATAAAATCCCTACAGTATATTCAGAACTCCATATAAAAGTTATAACTCTGTATGTCTGTATAAAGTTTGTAAATGATCACATTTAATGTGTGTATGCATGTAGGAGTTGGGGGTCCTGGCTTGTCTTGGACATGGGCAAGGGGGTCCTCAAGGAAAAAACATTTGTGAACTACTGTCATAGAGGACCATGGGCTGCAGTATTGCGACTGGGCCATTGATGACCTGTTGAACAGGTAAACTAACCATTCAGTCAGCTGTGTTGGAACAGGTGAAACAACTAAAACATGCTGAATGCTTTTAGGGGATCTTGAGAACCAGGATTGGAGACCCATGATTTAAATGCTCGGAGAAACCTTTAATAGGTGTTTTAAATTAAAAACTAGGCCACGAGTTTCTAATGCTCAAATTTTCAATATATTCCCACTTTCATAGAGACTGAATTTTGAGTTTCATCAAGCCATAATCATCAAAGTTACAATAAATAAATACTTTAAATATTTCACTCCGTGAGTTCTCTGTCTAGAATTAAGGTTTTACTGATATTGTCACGATATTTTTGTACCTAGATACAAAAGAAAACTTAAACACACATGAGATATGCATCTCTCATCAGAAATGATTCAAGACAACACGTCTGTCGATATGTTACAAAGCTAATATTTCACCACTGAGCTCCAGGCCTCTCTCTGACTCTGTACAAAGAGACTCTCTACATTTTATTCCAGCTAGATGATTCCAGACGATGCACAGTAAAGCCTACTTAATAACATGAGGGTGTTTTGTATAAAATCATGTAATTTTGTTAAAGAATTCATACTAAAACGTTTGTGATGTAATTTCATTAGAAACATAATTCTATAGCATGTGTAATGTAATTTATCAAAAAGTCATACTATAGAATTTGTGATGTAATTTCATTAAAGACGTCACTATAATGTGTCCCTGCGAAGGCCTGGCACCATGTTCATAGTGTCCCCGGCATTCTCTCGCCCGGTGACTCCTGAAGCCTGTTACCCTCATGATCCCACACTGGATAAAGGTGTAAAACAGCATGAATGGCTACTATACCATAAATCAGGAAATTTCATAAAAATGGTGGCACTTTGGGAGATTGTAGAACCCTAGAAGGTGCTATATAAATACAGACCATATACGAAAAGTCACTAAACTATGTACCATTCAATTTTAAATGAAGATGAATACGAAACATGAGGATGACTGTGTTCCTCACTCAATAATAAATCCACAATGAAACCTGTTCAAGCTGGATGAATGAATGAAATATGAATTTTCAAGTCGTCTTCCTGTTACCCTGGCTTTCTTGTTTACATATAAACACACAATAGAGTCAGAGGGAAAAAAAAACTATTCAACTGAAACAGTTCTCATTTCAGGCCAGCAGATGGTGCTGTTGAAGTTGGAACATTTTTCTAACCTGTCACCCTTTTCCTAAAATAAACTAATTATGTAAAGGATGAAGTTGTGTATATTTTTATCCACCTTTATAGATAAAATAAACAAAGAAATAAAACTTATTTTTTCAAAATTGGTATTAAGTTTAATTTATAGTAGAATATTAATATTAGTATTAACAAACCCTTAAAGGCCAATTTCACAGAGAAAACGTTTTTATTATTTTTTAATGTTTGGTAATTTTATGTTTAACAAGCAGGCTAAACATCATACACAGTAAGTTGATGAGTAGATAAATACATTTCACTGTTATATCGAGTTGTTGGTAATTGAAAAAGTAACTTGAGATATTTTAGAGCCGACTATTTGCTTCTAATTCATCGTTAGCATTGTTAGCTTAACGTTAGCCTCAATATTAGAGTAAAACAATAAAGATGCCGTGGCTTCTCAGGGTTACAAGAAATAACATCTGGGCCGCTCCTTATACTGGCTTCCGTTCTTTCCACATCGCTGCAGCATTTGCTGGCACAGACTGGGCAACCCTGCGGGCTCTCAGATTGTAAACAAAGACTACGTCCCTCTTTGACCTTTTTGAAAGGAGATAAACTGACAACCCCCCTGCTGGCTGAGAATGAAATCTGTTTCAATGTAACCTTCCTTCCAACATGACTGAGACATTTGTTTTGTGATTATTTCACTGTAAAATTCTTATTTATTATACCTTTACCTAGTCTAGTTTATTACGGTATATATTTGTGTACTTCAAGTTGAAGTACTGAAATATATAATAAATTCAACTATTCAAAATTTTGCTTTACAGATTCCCTTGTCTGTGACATGAGTCACCACAACTTTAACTGCTTCTGCTGTTAAATGCAACCAGAGCTTTACTTTAACATGAATTTGGCCCAAGTTGTAATTTACTAGGATTTGGATTGCAGCCTGTAAGTTTATTTTAATGTTCAGTCCTGTAATGCTCTGCCTCTTAAATGGATGTTTGTCAAGATCACTAGTCTTCCTCCTTTTGTTTAGACTAAGCAGGTATGTAGTCCTTGTAATCTACTGTTTTAGCCTGGAATGAGATAGTTTTACTCCCAATCCAAAGAGGAGCGGTTGACCCTGAATAATACTCTTTTGCACATGCTAAGTCAAAAAGAACAAAACCATGTTGGATTTAGAAGCAGGACTAATAGCTTTGCCTGCATGTTAAAGCTTGCATTCTTGTTTCTGTGATTCTATTATCATTAATATTTTATATGTGATTGCTGAGGGAAACAAACTGGGTTTAGGTATCAACGCGCCACAGCCAACCACATGAACCTCAAATGTTTAAATATTTAGTTTAGCAGAGCCAAGCCAGTCTGAAAAAAGCAATAAATCTTTTCAAATGAGACTGTGGTTAAACTAACTGAGAGGGGTTTGAACTGACACCAGCCTCAGAATGTATGTGATGGAGACAATTCACAGATTATTTTGAATCAAATGCAGTCGATTAAATAGTGTAAGACTACAGATTTCTATACTGACACAAATTATTTATTTTATGTTAAAATCCTTCCTGGAATCAGGCTCGTGGGTCTTTCTGGTTTCCTTTGTGCCAGTCTATTATGACCATGTACAGCTGAGCAAAGAGCACTTGGGCAAAAAAGGAAGAAAAAAAAAGCCACACACTCAAAGTTTTTAGTGGAGCTCCCTGGAATAATAACAGTCTGGAAACATCCCTTTTATACAGGTTTGATTGGTTGGATGAAAAGTTGACACTTTGGGAACCCTCAGACCAAAAGTAGAAGGCTTCAAAGTGTGCTGAAAGTTTATCCAGGTGGCAGGATAAAAGCTGGTCATTTAAGCTTCTCCTCATATGTTAAATGACAGAGTGAATTGCTGAAATAAGTGGACTTCTCATGATATTCTAATTTTTCAAGTTTCACCTGTATGCGTTCTTTCTGTTTAGTGGAAAAGTAAGACTGTGTCACAACTTCTCTAGATAGAACAGAGTTGATCTGAGGTGAAGCTGTACCTTCCTCTGATAGAATATTCCAGCTCTGACTAGTGTGTAAGTACATTCACTCAGTGTCAAGTCAGACATTTCTGATGCCAACAATCTGGGGCTTCCAGCCTCCCTTACACTACTACATCTAGCTTACTATCAACATTTTGACATTCTGTCTGTATTCAGTTTCAGTCAAATAAGAGTTTGCAAATCATGAAGCTCTTCTCTAAATTAGCAGCAAACCCATCATTACTGCAATGTCAAAGTGTGCATCTTCATACTGATCTTCAGGGACGGGTTAGGATTTAAGAAGTTCCGTGGTTTAGCCCAGATGTGTGATGGACTTTTTAGCATGTGCAAAAAATTGGTTCTTTTTTTAAAAGACCAAGTTATCATAAAAAATGTTTTTTCTTGTTATTTTGATATGATCTGAGTTTAACATGCAGGCTAAACGTGAAAAAATAATCTTGTACTCCTATTTCCTGCATTAGCCGCTGATAGAAAATAGACACTTATTTTAGAAAAGCCTGACAGATATACGTCACATTGTCAATTAGCATTTGTGGACTCATCTATCTTGGCTCACAACCAGGGAAGGCTGTTTTAGCATCCAGCAAACAGCAGAGAACATCTCGGCTAGTAGAGGCTAACCGTTAGCATTAGCAACTCCACCACACAGCAGAACTCCTCCAGGCTTGTGTTATTTGTGGATAAAACATCAACATAGCAGAGCAAACAGTCAGTGGTAGAGTTGTGTTGCTGTTATCTAACCAGAGGTGAGATGTCAGAATATTAAGAACTAAGACTCCAAAACCTGCCGTCTCCTGCTCAACTCTGCTGTGGCTCATTTCTACTTCCTGAAACAGGAGCACCAGATCTTTTTTCCCCACAGAGATCGACTCACAAGGCATTCATACTAGAGACCACTGCAAATGTGTTGAAAAAATTAGTGAATTTGGTCTTTAAATGATACAACATCTCAATTTTGAAATTCTGATCATCTTAAAGCGGAGAGAAAGCACTGGATTATATTTATGAATTAATCTGATGATCGTTAAAAGATGACTTGATATTGACAACTATGAACTGTAGCTTTTAGGAGTTAGACTGATTGTGCAAAAACTCTGAAGCTATTTCATTATTTACAAGCCAAATATTAAACCACTAAAAGCATCTGACCATTCTGAACAATATTTTAAACACCCTGCTACAATTCTAAACAGTAAAATGATAATATTTATTTTTTTCTATGCACTGAACAAACACAGCTGAGTAGCATCATTCCTGTGGGCTACTGTCCTTTTTCAAAACTTATATTCAGCAGGTGCAGGAGTATTTGATTTGATAAACAATAATCAAAGAACTTTTAAAAGCAGTAATTTTAGAATATTTGGTTATGCAAAGATAAACATTCTTTATGTGTATTTGCATTTAAAAGAAAACTTTACACATTGAGATGAATGCAGGTTAAAGCCATACTAGCCCTGGAGAACCCATGATCTTCTTTTGAAAAATATGACCCATGCATTAAATGACTTCTATAAGTTCACTAAACGTCAAAATATCCTCTTTATCAACTTTGACCCTTTATTCCCTAATTTGGGATTAGGGTCAAATTTGACCCATCAGGTTTTATGCATATCATTTTAAAGAATCACAATAACACATACTGTCAATGTAAACTATTTTAAATTGAGGAAAATAAATCAAACAGGCAACTACATTTCACTATGATTTGTTTTTGCACGTTTAGAACTGGATTTCAAATTTATTAACGCACATTTGCCAGTGGAAATAAGAGCACAAGGCCAAAGTCCTAACTGAAACAAAATGAAGCCTTTGCGAATCCAAAAATCTGTTCTGCTAGCGAGAGGAACTCACACTAGACATTGTGGTAGTCTTTGAAGCAATTTCTTTTCTTGTTGATGCAGAGTGGAACTGCACATTTTTCATAGTGCATTTCAGTTTTGAGGTCCTTGCACATGCACAGTAGCCTAGTGAACTAGACCAAATTCTTGCTATACACATATATAGGATGGCTTGCCAGGCTACATGCACAGCACATCGATGGCGATTTTCCTCCTTGACAGGCCAATGGGCAATTTGGTCAAAACAAACATCTGCACTCTTGTAAACTTGAACAAATCTTTTTGGTGGTGGGGAGGAGGGGCGAGAATTGACGGCCTACCCCGACTTCTTGCTGTTCCAACTTCAACCAAGCCTTGTGCAACCAAACCCTGAAACTTGCGAAGTTTGAGTACTTTTGATCTTGTGATTCCCTGTGCCTCACAGTTACGCTGGTAAAGAAGCCATGCGTTGATCACCGTAACAGACAAAAAATGCCAGAAAAGTATCATATACCAGCGACGGGTCCTGATGGGAAATTTACAGCATGCAAGATGTGCACTGACTTATGCAGAAGATTCACCACCATCACTTCCATGCGGTTGAAACAATTCATCAGAATCGCTTTTGCTGTCCAATTCCAATTCAGGGCCAAAGTCACTATCATCAGCTTCAAGTTGTTCCAAAACTTGTTTTACAGTGAATTTATTCTGATGCCTTCCCTGCCTTGAAAATTGAGCAGCCATACTCCCTGAAAAGATATAGGTATTTACTTTATTAGTATCTCACCCTGTACTACATTGGTAATTAAGTAAAAATTATTACACAAATCAATTTATTTCAAGGCTTTAGTCAAATACAGACTGTAACCATTCTTCTCCTACAAAGTCAGTCAAAGAACCATTTTTGACCCCAGAAGGAGCAGGGGAGATAAATTAACACAGCCATAGTCTGAAGCCTAAAAATCCAAAAAGGAGCAGTCCCTTTTAACAAAGACGCTCAGGAACAAAGGGAGGAGGTTATGCCTCTTAAGAGGAGTCTAAACTCTGAGTATTGAACGAAATAATTAAATAAGATAAGCCCTCTAAACAGGTCAGCTTTTGGGTATTAACCAACTTAAATAAATGAGCCCTCCAAACAAGGCAGGCCTCAACAGTCAAACGATTTAAATAAAGGAGGCTTCTAAACATGCCAGCAGTTGGATAACAAACAATATCAGTCTAAAGACTAGAGCCTTCTAAATAAGCCACAAGCAGCTAGTTAACAAACGTTTTCAATACAAGGAGCTTTCTAGACAAGCCGAGGATGCCCAGCACGAGGAGGAGAGAGAGCAGTGAGGACACCTCCGTGTCACCACTAAGTTCACTCCTCCCTTTGCACATGCAAAGGGGGGAGTGAACATTGTGTCAACCAGATAAAAGGACACACCTGTCAGGTGTGTCCTTTTATCTGGTTGACACAATGATTAAAAAGTTCCAACAGCTGGGCAACCAGCAGAGGAGCTGAGTGCAGGACGTGGTGGAGGTGCAGCTGAGGCCCTCTGGTGGCTGAAAAGAGTAACGTCCGTAACAGCATGTCAGCCATCTTCTCACCACCACTGTGACTCATGTCATTTCAGTATGTATCCACTAGGTGTCTCTATGCAGGGGTCAGAAGTGGCAGCAATCAACAGTGGACAAATTTGACCACGTGGGTTCTCCAGGGCTAGGCAAGTTTTTCATATTTTTAAATCATTTTCTTGAGCCAGTATGTGCTAAAATGACCCTTTACAGGGTTAATGAAATGCCACTCAGACCCCCACCGCCCTCTGTGGCCAGAATATTGCACTTGCAACTTCAGACTGCTGGTCCGCTCCCTGTTGGACTTTAAAATGGAGCTGACATACCTGGCGCTGCAGTCTGCTTCCAGCATGTTTCCTACATGTTAAGATCATGAACACAGCTTATTTGTTTGATTTAGTGATGAACCGCTCCTGTAGACACTAATGAAGGTTGAGGAGACATTCCAGCAGTTAGATTAAGGTGTTAAAAAGACCAACGCACAGGGAGGAGATAAGTTTCACTTTTGGTTTCACTAAAGGACACTAGGGGGTGCTAAAAACAAGTCAAAACTGCATAGAATCCCTTTTATTATTGAAACAATGTTTCTTGGTTTGAAACTTTGACCCAATAAAATGACTGTTACTCCTGATGACATCAAGGTAAACATGGTGCTGGTGAAACGCAAACTCTCTGACACGTTACAGCTGCTCTCTTGTGTGGGTCCGCTGATGACGTTTCAGATTCCCGGAGCGAGAAAAGCTTTTCCCACATTGGTCACAGGGAAATGGCTTTTCTCCTGTGTGGGTCCGCTGATGATATTTCAGATTCTCGGAGCGAGAAAATCTTTTCCCACATTGGTCACAGGGAAATGGCTTTTCTCCTGTGTGGATCCGCTGGTGACGTTTCAACTGTGATGGATAACTAAAGCTCTTGTCACAGTGGTCACAGCAGTGCAGCTTCTTTGCATTTTTGGTCGGCTGATCAATCGGTCTGACACTCGATTCATTCTCAAACTTCTCCTCCTCTCTGCAGGCCTGGTTCTTTGAAATAAAGAAAAAAAAACTTTCATACAGTTACTTTCAGAAACGTTCTCTCACAAACATGTTTACATTCAGAAAAAAATAAAAGCAGTTCTATCATAATGCATTTACATAATAGTACACCCCATTTATAAGGGGAACATTGACCATTTCTCAATATGTGATTGTGTACTCATCTGAACTTGTGTACTCATGCCCTTGTGAAACGTCATCAACAATGGCCCAAGTACTGTTCCAATCCTAAGTGCGTATCATGACAAGTATGCTCAAAGTTCCTGGATGTGTTTTTGCTGCGCCCATTGTATCGAGGATGCATCAATGCATCCTTCTGCGGACTTGAGACAGCAAAGTATCCCATAACGCATTGAGTCGCAAACCATTATACTCCAAATGGCAGAGGAGAAAGCTCTAAACTGTAGTGTTTTATATCAGAAATAAAAACAAGTAAGTCTAAATAAATAAATATAAAGTTGTCTGTTAGTGTCTAACCTGTAAAATTTGCTGTGCGTATTTGGGTTTTTTCTGACTCTGCATCAAAATGCTAATTTATTTATTTATTTATTTATTTATTTATTTATTTAACTTATCTTTTTAGAGGCTCAGCCACTTGAGATGAACCATCTCGTTTCCAAGTGGGTCCTCCATCAAAAGTTACATTGTAAACAAAATACCAAGATAGTAGACAAAGCATTTTCCAAGCAAACGTAAAATAAATGGGGTAAGAACAAAGGCACACACACAAACAAGGTGCAACGAGTGAGTACGTACATAATAGATAATAAATAATTAAGGAGTTACAGTAAACACATAAATAAAAATCCATAAAAAATCAAAAGCAGTTGCAGGTGGGCATTTTATATTCATATATCAAAGCTCTAAATAAACAAAAAGATGTAATAAATAGACCTTAGGTCGGCCGGTAATTTGTTCCAATCTAATGGAGCTTTAATAGAAAAAGACAGCTTTTCTAGCTGGATAGCTGACCCACTATCAAAATAAAACCAGCTTTACCTGAAAAAGCTCTGTTTTGATAAAAAAAAAACATATTTTCTTTAAAAGTGGGAAACACTGGTATTTTATCAATTTTGATAAAAAGTGGTCCTATCGGGTCTTATTGGCCTGTGGGACTCCGGAGGCAGCTGATAGGTACCGGCGGAATGCGGCTCGGGTGGTCGCGGAGGCAAAAACCCGGGCATGGGAGGAGTTCGGTGAGACCATGGAACAAGTCTTTCGTACGGCTTCGAGGAGATTCTGGTCTCCCATCCGGCGTCTCAGGAGGGGAAAGCAGTGCACTACCAACACTGTTTACAGTGGGGAGGGTGTGCTGCTGACCTCGACTCGGAACATTGTGAATCGGTGGGCCGAGTACTTCGAAGACCTCCTCAATCCCACTGGTACGTCTTCCAGGATGGAAGCAGAGTCCCGGGACTTTGGGTTGGGCTCTCCAATCTCTGGAGCTGAGGTCACTGAGGTGGTCAAAAAACCCCTTGGTGGCAAGGCTCTAGGGGTGGATGAGATCCGCCCGGATTTCCTTAAGGCTCTGGATGTTGTGGGGCTGTGTTGGTTGACGCGGCTCTGCAATATTGCGTGGACATCGGGGGCAGTTCCACTGGACTGGCAGACCGGGGTGGTGGTCCCCCTATTTAAAAAGGGGGACCGCAGGGTGTGTTCCAACTACAGGGGGATCACACTCCTGAGCCTCCCTGGTAAGGTCTATTCAGGGGTTCTGGAGAGGAGGGTCCATCGGATCCAGGATCCAGGAGGAGCAATGTGGTTTTCATCCTGGCCGTGGAACACTGGACCAGCTCTATACCCTTGGGGGGGTCCTGGAGGTTGCGTGGGAGTTTGCCCAACCAATCTACATGTGCTTTGTGGATTTGGAGAAGGCGTTCGACCGCGTCCCTCGGGGGGCCCTGTGGGGCCCTGTGGGGGGTACTCTGGGAGTATGGGGTACCAGGCCCCTTGATACGGGCTGTTAGGTCCCTGTACGCCCAGTGTCAGAGCTTGGTCCGCATTGCCGGTAGTAAGTCGGGCTTGTTTCCAGTGAGAGTTGGACTCCACCAAGGCTGCCCTTTGTCACCGATTCTGTTCATAACTTTTATGGACAGGATTTCTAGGTGCAGCCAAGGTGGTGAGGGGATCCGTTTTGGTGGCCTAAGGATCAGGTCTCTGCTTTTTGCAGATGATGTGGTCCTGTTGGCTTCGTCAGAACGTGATCTCCGGCTTTCGCTGGAGCAGTTCGCAGCCGGGTGTGAAGCACCTGGGATGAAAATCAGCTCCTCTAAATCCGAGACCATGGTCTTGAGTCGGAAAAGGGTAGAATGCCTTCTCCAGGTCAGGGACGAGGTCCTGCCCCAAGTGGAGGAGTTCAAGTATCTCGGGGTCTTGTTCACGAGTGAGGGAAGGGTGGAGCGTGAGATCGATAGGCGGATTGGTGCTGCGTCTGCAGTGATGGGGGTGCTGTGCCGGTCTGTCGTGGTGAAGAGAGAGCTGAGCCAAAAGGCGAAGCTCTCAATTCACCGGTCGATCTACGTTCCTACCCTCACCTATGGTCACGAGCTTTGGGTAGTGACCGAAAGAACGAGATCGCGGATACAAGCGGCCGAAATGAGTTTTCTTCGCAGGGTGGCTGGGCTCTCCCTTAGAGTTAGGTTGAGAAGCTTGGTCATCTGGGAGGGGCTTGGAGTAGACCCGCTGCTCCTCCACATTGAGAGGAGCCAGTTGAGGTGGCTCGGGCATCTGGTTAGGATGCCTCCTGGACGCCTCCCTGGTGAGGTTTTCCGGGCATGTCCAACTGGGAGGAGACCCAAAGGAAGACCCAGGACACGCTGGAGGGATTATGTCTCTCGGCTGGCCAGGGAACGCCTTGGGATTCCCCCGGAGAAGCTGGCCTAAGTGGCTGGGGAGAGGGAGGTCTGGGCCTCCCTCCTTAAGCTGCTGCCTCCCTCCTTAAGCTGCTGCCCCCGCGACCCGACTCCGGATAAGCGGAAGAAAATGGATGGATGGATAAAACGTGGAAGCAAGAACGTACTAGCGTATTTTGGTATTGAGAAACGGCCATTATATAACAGATTTTTTTTGCTTCAGGTGTTTCCTAGCAACCAGATTCCATGATGATGTTTATGCATTTGACAAATGGATTTATCCAAAAAAAAAACCTTTGACCAAAATTTGAGCTCTACAAGTGAAATCAACCAACCTCTTCTAGTGATGACATTTTCCTGTTGGTCACACGTTACTCTTCTGCTCTCTCCAGGAATCACCTCTGGAATATTCAAAAGAACACAACATATCTGATGAAATTCTATAGAAAACAGTAATTAAAATATGTAGCTATTTTTAATTAATTCTGGTAAAGATAAGATGGGCAGCTATTTATAACAATTTAAATCTACTGATTTCCATTTAAAAGTCTCACTGGAAGCCCAAATCACCAGTTTTATTAATTAGATTCTGCTGCAGACATTTTATGCACTAATAGCAAAAATTGTAATCATGAAACGGTTAAAATCCAAAATCAAAGTTCCAAAAATCCACTTGAGACAGGCAGAGGAGAATAACATTTTACAAAAAGTGCCCAAAGCATTATTTTTCTTACCGTTTCTCTGCAGGCTGAAAATGGCTTTTCATAAGTGGCAGAATCAGAACAGTTTAAAACGTTTAGCATTATGTTCATGGTAACCAACGGTGGCATCAATTGAAAAATTCTAGAATCAGTTTTAAAATAAAACAAATGAATAATGCTTTCAGAACTTTTCTATTATGGCTTTGGCCATTTCTCAAGTACGCTAGTGTGTTCTTGCGTATTTTCTTGGCAATTACAGCAGGAAGTTTGTTCTAGTACGGGAGGACAAGGATGGCATTTGGAACAGACCCGTACTGTGTTACAACATGGCAACAAGCGCTGCGTTATGCTACGGTTATAAAAATGACTAGAAATAAAAATAAAACTCTAGTTTGTCCCTTAAATAACAAAATAACAATTATTAAATTTATTTGTATAATATTTGGTCCACTTTATATTCATTTATTTAGATGTAATTATTTATATTTTTGATATAATTACACTAGTGTTATGAGCATTCTCTGCCATTTTCCGTTTGGGGTAAAAACAGTTTGTGACACAATGCATCATGGGATACCTTTCTGGCTGAAATTTGCATCAATACAATGGTATACACACACACACACACACACACACACACACACACACATATATATATGTCACAGAGTGGAATTTGAAGATTTGGTTTATGTTGCATGATTGATGTTTACAACTTTCTTGGTATGATTTGTGTTTTTGAGTGTCTGTCCCTTTGTGAAGCCAAGATCCTGTGGGACTTTCAGATCCAGACAAAATGATGATGGCGAACCAACCGGACATTGTGGTGGTGGACAAACAACAGAGGACAGCTGTTGTGGTTGACGTGGCAATACCAAGTGATGGCAACATCAAGACAAAGGAACATGAGAAAAGTACCAGGGCCTCAAAGAAGAACTTGAGAAAGCCTGGAGACCCTGCAAACATTCAACGTCGCATGGACGTGCAGATCATGTCTATATCGAGTCCGTCGGTCTAGAGGCCATGTCTGTAGGACGTCCTAACTAGGTCTTTGCACAGTCGGGAGTGAAGACATCAGTGGTGCCCGTGGTCATCGGGGCACTTGGGGCAGTGACCCCCAACCTGGAGCAGTGGCTAAAGCAGATCCCAGGAAAAACATCAGACATCTAAGTCCAGAAAAGTGCAGTTCTAGGAACAGCTAAGATACTGCACAGAACCCTCAAGCTCCCAGGCCTTTGGTAGAGGACCCGAGCTTGGAAAGATTAGACCACCTTCCTAACATCCAAATTTACATCAGTTTTTCTGTGCATTTTTGCATGCATCACAGACACGTATGCTGGTGGCTGAAGCGTTTCTTTAGTGGAGACTTCGGCAGGCTGCATGCAGGCTACATTACACAGCTGCTGCCTCTCTGGTGGACCTCGGTACTGCACATTACTTCTAAGCCTTGTCTTCCCCTCTCAAAAGTAATATTCAGATTCAGGACTTTTCAGAAAACATCCGGGGCTTGAGCCCAAGTAGCCACCCCCTAACACCACCCCTGATGATCTTTTGAACTTTCACTGCCTTCCATACCTACACCTGCATAGTGTTTGAAACACTACAACTTATAGCAAGAGAGTAGAACACGAAGAGAGGAGTGAGAAGAATGTGAGATTATCACAACCAAAAATGTCATCACATCATTCAAGAACTTTACAGTTAAATGTTTTAGTGAATGTGGGGTTCCCAGTTTTTTCCCCCAAGAAATGGTTGCGAACCGGTGACAAAACTGTCTAGGTTGTTCTGTTTTCCAGTTGAAATTTTAGCTGAGGTTGTAAGTGTGTTAATGTCCAGCTTGGCCTTGATTCCTGGTGTGCTCTGGAATGTTTGCTTTTGGATGTGACTATAATAATGGCACTTGAGGTAAATGGAGGTATGTTAAAGACCCACTGTGGCTCCAGGTTACATAAACATTACAATATAAAGCTGCAGTGTTTAAAATATTTAGGTTTAAGCAGTTTTTTTTTGCTTTGAGTTGGATGGATTGCATTTAGCTGCAAATGTTTCATTCTGGAGGGATATTTTGAGTACAAAAACATTTCTGAAATGTAAAAATAATTCCAATAATTATAAATGATCAGCTCAATATTTCAGGACATTAAACCATCTCTTTTCAATAAAATCTGATTCACTTTGTTGGACTTTTTAAAATCAGTGCTCCATTAAATAAAAACAGACAGTTTCTCTGAAAAAAGAAACAAAGAAATTGTCAAAGAACATTTTTCTATTTATTTTGGAAACTTTGAAAAGTTGTTAAACTTTCTAACAATTTTATCTGCATTTATCTGCACGCTAAACTATGATTGAATATGTTTTCTTGTTTTGTTTAGCCCATTATTTATTATGTTCTAATATCATTTGTAAAATATCTTAAGAAATTATTGCCTGCTGCAGAATGGAAGTAATGTTTATACACGTGTGATCATGTGTAGTTGTTTGCAAAACATCTCAAAGGAGCATGGGGCAGGATGAAGAAACGAAACTCACGAGTCTGGCACGGGAGCACAAACGAGTTACACAAGCACAAAAAATACCATTACCTGCCAAAGTATTAGCACTGCTTGCAGGTTGGGCTGTAGACAAGACAAGACAGCTTTATTTATATAGCACATTTCCTACACAAAGGCAACTCAATGTGCTGTAGGTCAAATACGACTTAATTCTAATGACTCTGGTGTTCGGTTTGGAAAATGTTCAGTCTCTAAACATTCAGTGGTACACAGCAGCTGCAGCATGGTCACAGCTAATGCTACTGCACGCTAGCTCTCGCCGAGTCATCAGTGAGGTCATATCATTGTCATGTCAAGCTCTAAACACAACCTATAATGTTACCTGGCCACTAGGAAATGAGCCACGTCAGCATCCTTTTTCAGTCCCAGATCTAGCTGAAGCAGCCTCCATTCGTCAATCGTGTATCCAATATATTTGGGTCCCTGCCTGACTTTTATCATATTTGATTTTTAACTCACAAAATGCCGCTGATAAAACCTTCTTCTTCTTTGTGCCACTCTTTAGTGGGCTTTGAGTTTGCCTGCCCTTTAACCGGAGGGTTGCAGGTTTGAACCCCGCTCAGTCTGTCGCAGCCGTTGTCCATAGCAGCTTCTGTCAGTGACCACCAAAACAGCTGTGGCTACAATGTAGCTCATCACCACCAGTGTATGAATGACTGGTTGTGTTGTAAAGCACTTTGGGGGGTTGTAGAACCTTAGAAGGTGTTAAATCAAATACGTGCTATTTTAAACTTTTGAATGACAGAAAGTGGGCAAAATGACTTTTTAAGGAACACCAGGCTTTTAATTTATGCCTTGTTCATTTTAACTTTTCCTGCGTGATGTGGCCTTTTACCATTTCTATGCAGACAAAATTTAAAAAGCTTCAAATCAAAAGTAGATAAGTTGTAGCGAGCCGTGAATTAAACCATGTAGAGTAACAGAAGTAAACGTTGTGAGTTAGGTCAAAAAGCCCTGACATGCTGTGTCTCCCTAACGTTACTCTGACATTACACATCCGCTCTGTTCCTGTTTAAAACCACCACACAGTTTCTTCTCATTTCCTGCTGTCAGCTGAAAGGTCTGAGCCGACACCCTCTTCTTCCCCATCTCACAGGGTGGAGAGAGACGGCTTCCTTCCTCGTGAGGAGGCTCATAGGACAAGCAGAAGGACTAGAGGGTGGGGTGACGGCTCCATCACTGCTCTGGGAGGAGGTGGCAGCGGTGAGACAGAAATGTTTACAAAAAATAAAAAAATCAGGCGTGTCCCACACATTCTCTCTGAATGAACATGGAGGGCGGGGGTCACCAGGGGTTCCACAATGAAACACAGAGGAGGAAATGGACTTTACTCACCACTCCATCATCTGCTCCCTCTAGTGCCAGATGTGTGTGTGTGTGTGTGTGTGTGTGTGTGTGTGTGTGTGTGTGTGTGTGTGTGTGTGTGTGTGTGTGTGTGTGTGAGTGTGTCAGGATTAGATTAAAAATAAAATAAAAAGTAGCAAAAACAATTAAACAAGGAAATGGAGGGACCAACAGGAAACCTGGAGAACTACTGACCAAATGCCTGACTCGTCAGGAGCAAAATATGAAAAAAGACAGATGACTTGAATGAAACGTGATTTACTCACATTTCCACAACAAATTAACAAGTGGAAAAGCTAAAATCTTGTAAAGACACTCTTTTCTGTAAATCCAAACAGCTACACTGAAAATAAATCATCTTAATCTTGCACATCTGGTATGTGATCCTTTATTCATTTTTTATTTTTGAAAACATTTCTGAATTGTAATTGTGATATTTTTCAGTTGGATGTTATACTGTATGTTGCATTGAAAAAAAATAGAACTTTAATACAGACACAAAGTCCAGCAAAACAAACATACAATTAAAAACAACATACAAATAATTAAAACGGTAATCATAAAATACACATTAAAAAAGATACACTACCACAAAATACAAGAGTACCAGTGCTGCCATATCTGGGACTGATCCCGGACAGCACTACATTAGACAAGATTAAAATAATCACATTGTCAGAGCTGTCCAGCTGAGCAATAAATTAGTACATCGAGTTCTTTAAGACCGCCGGTAAACAATTAACTCGAGCATATACAAACATTTCACTCGCACTGCACCATCTTGGTAACTTGAGTAAGGTCTTCAGGACGCTCTTGCAAAAGAGATTTTAAATCTCAATGAGACTTATTCCTGGTTAAATAAAGGTAAATAATAATAATTCATAGCATCATTGTAGACAGCCTGAACCTTCTGCATACTTGCTTTGGTATAACGGGACCACAGACGTGCCGTGTATAAAGAAGTACGGAACGCATGGAACAAGAAAATCTTCACATCATTAGAACACGTGTCAAACCTACGCACTAGTGTGTTAGCCTGAGCATACAACCTGCGAGTTATTCATCACTAAGTTAAACAAATCAGCTGTGTTCATGATCTAAAACATGCAGGAAACGTGCTGGAACCAGACTGCAGAGACAGGTAGGTCAAGCTGAATTTTTTCCAAGTCCCAACAGACCGGACTGGCAACTGTGAAGTTGCAAGTGGAATATTCTGGCCACAGGGGGCGACAGGGGCTGGGTGGCCTGTCATTCACAATATAAAGGGTCATTTTAGCACATACTGGCTCAAGAAAATGATTTAAAAATATGAAAAAGTTGCAAAGTGTCCCTTTAACTGACTGTGATCAGATTTACCAGCTGATTAGTGGGTAAGTACACCAGCTTGTCACGAATGTCAGAAAGACCTCCCCTCCCTTTTACTGAAACACTGTAAATGCACAAAAACAGATAAATCTTAGATGTTGGATGACTGTGACTTTTTCTGAGGAGCTGTTACCTCCACCAAACTGACAGCAAACTCTGAGATATCCAAGAGCAACGCCAACAATCCTGTCATAAAAAATGGTTCCAATTACACTTATGGCAACACTTTTCCATGTCAGAATGTGAATGATTAAGTGGATTTATGTTGTGGTATATATATAGAGATACACATAAGTTCGTCAAACCACAGAGGAATTTATAGAAGGACGAGCTACCTCACATCCTCATTTCCAGGAACGTTTTGTTGCAAAGCGTGCAAATGGTGGAGAAGCCAGCCTGCGGACCACACACATCGATAGCCGGCACCTCCGCTTTAGGTAAAGGGTTTATTTGCACAGGCACTGAGTGGGAAACCAAACACATTTGAAAACACTTTCCTGTATGAGTTCTAAAACTGCTACAATGTTCAGGAATGTTCTGTTTTTGTTTCTATGAATGAACGTTACCTCCGAGAACACAAGGGGAACCAGCTGGTTCACAATGTATTCACAGTCTCAACATTAATTACCAATTCAGTGATTCCCACTAACAACTACTGGGTTCATTTAGCACTTTTGTAGAAGTAGAGGGCATTTTAGAGTTCTGGAGGATGATGGGCTTTGAACGCCTTGTTGCCTGTAAGGGTATGAAAAAGTTCAAAAAGACTAAAAAAGAATTGTATACCATTTTTATCTGTTTCTCTTGCATTACCAATCAATCCATGCATCTTTTCCCACTCATTATACACATTATATGTCTGTGTGTGTGACCTGTCAAGTATTTCATCGACTTACAAACTTAGCATATGACATACATGATCCACGTGACAAAAACCTGGAACAAATGTATATAATTATGCATCAATACCGTTCTAAAGACGTCCAACATGTGGACATGCTAAGAAGGGTGTATTTATAAACGGTAAGCCCACCCAGCCTGGCATGTTTGGGATGCTTCGGGTGTTACCAGAACTGGCACCAGTACAGGCCAATGGCATTCAGAACGCTATCAATGCTAAAAGAAGCAGCTTTGGAAGCAATGAGGTCTTAAATACAGTCAATTATACATATTAGCAGGAGGAATTCATTATTAAACAGCTGTGATGCTTTTTTAGGAGGAAACAGTCACTTGTAGAGTTTGAAGCGACTGGGTGTGTCCATCAGAGAAAACATCATGTCAAAAGGCCAGCAGCTTCCTGTTATAGCACATCTCTGTCTCTGTCACATGAACACTCATACTCTCTGTGTCATCTCAAACACAAACATTAGCCAGATTTGGCAGCACCAAGTTTCCACTCCATTGTTTGGAGATTTAAATACAACATCCATTAAATTATTTTTAGTCTTGCTTCACTTCATCACAAGACACTTTCTATTACAAGGAAACAGCTTCAGATTTAGGGTTTCAAAGTAAAAGCGTAAACCATCTAAAAGGCATAATTTGGGATTGAATTAAAAGTGCTAATGTCTGACTGTAACAGGGATCTACTGAATAAATAATATTTGAACTGAAAGTTTGTGACTTGTACAACTTATTTCCCGCATTTTAGAAGTTTTTTTTCCCACTGTTGTGTGTGTGTGTGTGTGTGTGTGCACTGCATCCACTTCACACAGAGAAACAGATTTTTTAAAGAATTTTCTAAAGTAGATTTTTTTCTTAACTGAATTTTTGATGCTTTTATGTGGCTGTAAAATACAGAGCTGATTTTTGAAGAGATGACGCAGGAGCCATTTTCATGTACATCCACTTTTATTCTGTGCACCAGAAACAACAATGGAGCTGTTTTTAGATGTTTTTCTACATCAGTCTCATTTTTACTGATTGTGTTACTATTAGAATTTAATAATGTGTGACATGAAAGAATAACAGAGAAAGAATTCCAAGGGCTCCCCCTTATGATGTGTTAAGGAAGGCTTTCAGAAGTTTTTCTCTGCTGATCTTAATCATGTGGATCCCGTGAGCCAGGAATGTAAAACAAAAAAACGTTTTAACAAAGTTATTTATAATATGCAGAAGCTGAAACACATGAATACGTTAAAGGACAATAAAAAAACACAAGTGAGGATTTCACTTTCAAGAGAGCTACCTGAAAAAAAATTAAATCAAAAACTGTTTTTTTCTTGTAGCATAAAGATTATAAAAGTCCAGCTAGAAATGCTCCATACCAAGCAGGTATAGCTTTTCTTTTAATTTCTGTAAAAAAAACAAAAACAAAAACAAACTTAAATAAGCATGGGGAATTTAAAGTGTCATTTACAGCATCAGAAATGTGTTTGCATAAATGGCAATGATTATGAGGGACTAGAGTTGTTTTGAAATGGCAGTAATCTACTTTGGTCTTGGCTCTTCTTAAACTATCCATTAGCATGTCAATCTGTTCAGAGCTAGTCTCTGTTTCTCAAAACTAAGGCCATTCAAACTGTGATCTACAACAAGAGAGCTCTCACTCATTGCATTTCAAAATCACACTAAAGTCCTTTCAGGCCCTTTTAGATGTGTTCTTGTTCCAGCATCTACACATCAATAGTTCAAGAAAAAAATGTTTTAGGTTCAGCTGAAGTATGTAATTAAAAACTCAAGCACTTTCTAAACCTTGAGAATATTAAATTAAAAGTCAGACATTTACAAAAACCCTGATCAGGTAAGTTCATATTTTTCAGAGCCTCACTTATCTGAACTCTCCCTCTGAGGCTTAAACATGTGACTGCATCTCAGTGTTTGGAGCAATCTATGTCTGTGTAAGAAGCGGTTCTTCTTGGTGGAGTGAGACACTGACCTCTAACCCTTTTTTCACTCCGGGGTTCCTCAAGTCAAGCTACGTAAATTATACCTCAAGAGTTTTCCTTACATAGAGAACTATCTTTCCTCTTGTTTCTTTACCCTACAGAAAGATGTCAGCCAGAAACTCCAAAAAGTAAGAAGGATAGGCACTTTCTTTAACTTGGAGCAAGTCACCGTGGACAAGGTCATCAGCTGTCATCACTTCCTTATTTCCCTCAGACAGAAAACCAAAGAACACTGTCATAGTGTCATCTGACCATGTTAACTGACTGTAAGTTGTTTATGAAATATTAAAGATCAACTTCACTGAAAAACATTTTTAATGATTATTTCTGATTATAACCAGTCACTCTGAATTTTTCATGCAGGCTGAACATGAAAATAGTCTCCTACACCTATCTCCTGCTTTAGCTTCTGATAGAAAATTGACGGTGAAACTCTGGGATTTGAAAATGCTGACAGATCTATGTCACGCTGTCACTTAACATTCATGGACTCACCCATCTTGACTCACAACGGGGAAGGCTGTTGTTGGTTTAGCGTCCAGGAAACAGCAGAGAACGTCTCGGCTAGTAGAAGCTAATCGTTAGCATTAGCAACTCCACCACACAGCAGAACTCCTCCAGGCTTGTGTTATTTGTGGAGATAAAACATCAACGTTGCAGAGCAAACAGAGTCAGTGGTAGAGTCGTGTTGCTGGTAGCCAATCAGAGGAGAGATGTCTAAATAACTTGAAGTAAGACTCTAAATCCTGCCGTCTGAAGCTCAACTCTGATCTGGCTCACTTCTAGTTCCTGGAACAGTAGAGAATGACTTACAAGGCATTAATTCCTACTAGATACCAGGGCAAAATATGAGTAAAGTTGACCTTTAAAGAAAAGCTATTATAGTTGGTATCTGACACCGGTTTGGACAGTGGGAGGGTACTGGTGAGATTTCTGGGGGACAGAAACATAGTGGGAGTTTAGACTGGTGAGATGATTGAACTATGGACACAGTAGTTCATTGTTTCCTGCAGCAGACAGGGGGCACTGGGCTCCCATGCTGGCTCCTCGGTGCCCACTTCACTACAGGAACCAGCATAGCAGCCAGTCATGACTAATAAACTACAGCTAATAAACAGTTCTGCAGCTCGGCCTTCATAGAAGCAAATACTTGTGCAGCAGCCCCACAGTCTTCAGTCCTAATAAGGGAAAGACAAGACAATGTGATTTATTTCCTTTGCTGCTGCTGGGATTAGGATTGAGTACAGTTAGATCCTAAACCACTCCGTCTGGTTGGGGGCAGTCCTGTGCTGAATGAGAGGTTGTTTAAGTGTATCTAAGTGGGGGTGGGAGCTGTAATTGTGAACAGGGAGCGAGCCAATGAAAGATTTCTTAGCCATGTGAGAGCTTTCTGCTGTTTATATGGGATGGATGCTACAGCTACAGCACAATCTCAAAGTAGCCAAAAGTTATTCTTTGTTTCCTTGTTGCCGCCTTGATGGAAGTGTTTTTCTAATGTACGTTTCCCCAAAAAAGCCAAAATCTCAACTGGCAACCAGAAAAAAATCTCTAAATAAATTGTATTTATTTAAAAAAGGGGGGCTGCCCATGTCTAAATGCTGGAAACAAACCTGTCTGACTGTTAGCTACACACTTCACAAATCAGGGGACAAATTGAAATGAAAGTCTCAGACTTAGCCTGAATAAAGATGGCTACCACAGTAAGCCATGATAGTTGTCACAATAAGTGAGAGTTACTTACACCACAGTCTAAGAAATAAAAGACTGAGTTGATCAGATAGGTTTAGATTAAAACTTTAGCATGAAAGTCAAATAGTCAAAAAGTGGTACACCAATAAGGTATAGATGCAATGTTCTTGTTTTTGTACCACAACCATTACCTGTTTTCCAGAATACAAAATATCAAAGTTGGTCAAGCAACCTAAGAGACATGCATATTTATAATAGCCTAGAATCTAGACCGTCATTTGCCGAAGCAAAATAATTTTGCTTTAAATGTTGGTCTAGCAATGCTCCATTGGAACCTCTGCAGCCCCAGCCAGCATTATGGCTCGCCAATCACAGCGTGTTTATTTAGAAAAAAACAATGTATTTTCATCTTCTTCCCTGCTTCTTCCATGATGTATGGTGGACTGCCCCATAGTGGTCCGATCACAGTGCTCTAGTAGTAGCGGTGAGTACGTCATGTTTGTTGTGCAATAGCATGAGGATATCGTTTGAATAACAACTGTAGATCCCGCCCCATGACTGAGAGCTGTCAATGGACCATGGCCAGACTTTATATTCACATATATATAGGATGGCTTGCCATGTACAGTAAATATTCATATTTTTAATTCATATGTTTTTCTCCTTTTTTGACTTTTACTTTCTTTCAAACCCATCTATATGCAATCATCATACAATAAAACGATGGAATGATACATTTATTTCAATCTAATCTCAATTTAACTGTACGGTAACACCCAAATGATACCAAAGGCTATTTAAAGGAATGATTGGGAATTGCCACCATTAGTGAAGCTTAAACTAAAAGTTCTGAGCAGACAGGACTTGTGAGGTCTGTGCTGAGTAGAAAAGGTTGGGAGGCAGCGCTGAAAGCCTCGCTCTGCTTCTGTTACTGGTTGAGAGCAACATGTAATGTGGTACAGTGCCTTGGGTGGTCGAATCAAACACACTGTAAAAAATAAAACTGTGTTTACCGCAGCAGCTGTGGGTCTGGGGCTAACACATAACCAGATGAAGATAGATGGTAACGCTGATTAAAGTTTAAAAACAGAACTAACAGAAACAGAAAAGTGTTTAGGAGCATTTGGATATTAGGTTCTTCTGTTTACATTTGAATAAGTACATTAGTAAAGGATGTGCTTTTAAAATGTCTCATCAAACAGAGGAATGTGGAAATGCATATGTCCCGGCCTGGAGACCTGTTTTAAACCTTGACACTGACTTTTGGTCAGGTCTGCCCTTTCTTCTGACCTCACTTTTCCTGACCTTGGCTCCTCCCACTGAAGTTCATTGTGCATTCCCAGCTGCTGCACCCCGTCCTTTCTGTGCACACAAGATGAGAGTAAAGCTGCAGCAGATCCACATGAACCATGCAGGGCGTGGACTGAAGAAGACAGCAGTCACGTAGCACACACACCTGACATGTCTTCATGTACATGAACTCTTCTAAGAGGCATCTTAAGCTCCAAGCGAAGCTAGTGTTATGATCCCAGTAGGGAGTTGTACAGAAGTGGTCACTTGGAATGCCATAGAGACATTTTTACTGCTCAGCTCCACACAGTTCCAAAACTAGAAACCATGTGGCCATTACTTCATTTAAGCCTGCAGCCCTGCAGGAAGGATGCCATGACAGCGACCTGCAAGGAGAAGGCCAGAACTAATGAGTGTGAAGATGCCTAAAAGGATAAACTAATTTAACCGAAGTTTACAGATTCTACTGACAATAGCTACATTCTGATCCGGTCTGAATTCAGAAAAAAGAGAACAATTTGAAAGCCTGTAAGGAGCCGTCAGCCAGATGCCTTTGGCATTTTAGAGTCCGAGGGAAGGGGCAGAGGTTGGAAAATGTCTCCGCACAAAAACGCCATTGTCTTCCTCTGTCCTGTAGTGATAAATCTGAATCTTCCTTGGCCTTTTGTTAGCTGAGGAAGATTAATGTGGGATTCCTGTAAGCTCTTTGAGAAGAATTCAGAGTGTGTGTGTTTAAAATGGACATTATAATATGCCTAAAATGGCAAAAAATACTAGTTTTCCCAAGATAAAGTTGGTTTTATCTGATTATTGTTTAAAATTGTACATTTTATGTATTAGTTACAGTAGTTAAGTGGTAGCAGGTGTTTACTGCAGCAGAATGTGTCTCTTGGATCAGAAGGAGACGAAACTGTTTTTGCAACATTGATCAGTTTGGCACAAGACAGCCTCCCTAGGGAGAGGTGTGGGTGATCACATGCATGTGAAAAAGCACCACATCATATCAATCTATGTTGTAACATAATTAACTGCATATATATATTTTTTATTTGTTTTTTTTTACAAGTTAAAGAACACTGCTGACTGAGATAAATAATTAGTTTCTTCTAGAAATTTCTTCTATTGTTTAAAGTGATTTTGAAGATGTTAAAAAGGCTAATGTTTACTTATTATTCTTGATTCTTTAGTTACAAATGCTAAAAAAATGCTCTTAATTATTCAAGAGACTTTCTGAAGTGTGGTCGACATCAGAACTTCTGAATTGTCCGTATCTCACCTGCAGTAGAAAATACGGAGAAATTCTCACTTTTCTAATCAGGTTTGTTCAAGAGCAAACACGCCATCTATAACTCAAACCTTAAAGTTTTCATGGTGATGCAGATGAAGGGATTTTTTTGTTATTTTTACACACTTTTATCAGGTGGTCATTTACACTAAAGACAGCCTACATGGGACATGGTCTGGTACATTTTAGATGAAAAACATATTTTAAAATAGGCTATCTTGCAACATGATACTCTCACACAATTCTTTTAAACTTCAACTAATCCGCTTTACTCTTGTGCATAGGTCTATGTAACTTTTACATCATACATTTCTAGGTTTTCTTCAGTCATGTGATAATAGTCACCATGTCTGTTGAAAAACCTGCTTGCAAACTCTGTCCTACTGTTATTCCTGCTGTATAACTTTACACTCATGCAGGTACAGAAAACAAAAGATGCATAATCAGCTGAAATAACACAAAAGCGCCTCCCACACCATACAGGTGTGAAAAATGCTTCAAAACTTTACAGGAAACTTTAAACTCTTGATTTTATTTTATTAGTTGTTTTTTTTTACTTTCAACTTTTTATGTGTATTTTTTAAACTCAGTTTTCTTTTGTTTTGTTCTTTACTTTTTTATTTATTTATTTATTTTAAGTTTCTTGTTCAGGCTGCAAATCCACACCAGTTAATTAAATATTGGGTATTCACCCTGGAAAAGAAACACTTATTTTAAATTCAAATATCAGCCAACAAAATTAAGTCATCTGTCAATGTTTTGGTCAAACCATCTGATTAGCTTTCAACGTATGTGTCGTGAATGACTTTTAGCTACAAGTACACCAAAATTTAGCTCAACATCTGTAATATTTATCATGTTTTAGTCGTCTTTGTGTCAACTTAGAATAATTAGTTGTTGCCACTGTCTTGATTCACATTAGCACCACTGAGTAATCTGTTACAGATGAGCATTTATTGATCACTTTCTGACAGTTTCATTAAAATCCATCAGTGGTTTATGAGATATTTGACTAACAGATGTTTGGCAGTGGATGATAAAAGTTTTCATAACCACTGACGCCACATCAGAGGAGCAGAGCTGTGAGCAGTTTCATTTACAGCAAACTTCTACTTTGACTGACAACAGTGTGTTTTAGAGGCAGTAAAACCTGCTTCCAGCTGCACACTCTGACAAACACTTCATCGTGGAGACAAAACAGACTCCAGCCAGCTATAAAAAGAGCACAGAGGGAACTGTAGTAAGTGGAAGACTTCTGTGATTAAATTATGATCAGGCAGGAACATGGAAAAATAGGATTACTGAAAATAAAAGGAAAGGATTGAATTTATGGCAGAAAGTAACATCCTCCGTTCCGTTTCTTCTGTGCTGTGATGATTTTGGGCCGTTTGCACACCAGCTGGCCACATGTTGAACATCTCACACCCTCGCTCTCAAGTGACACAAACATGAGGAATGCTGACTCCTTTGTTCCTCATTAAAGCACGAGATATTCCCTCAGGGCACCGTGCATGATCGTGAGTCACCGTGAAACCATTTGAGGTTTCAATCATTCATATTTCCTTGCTGTCATGCCTACATGACGAGCACAAGCTGCATTTTTGCCTAATTTGGGGAGGAAGTCTGTGTGTGTGGGCAAAACACACGCCTAGGGTTGATAATTCAACTCCTGAGTCAGCGTGGAAAAATTAAACAGTTTTAAGATCATTTGGCCAAAAATAGCTAGAATTACAACCAGCAGTGCAGCTGGACTAAAGGTTATGAGGGGTCGTTTTTAACTGATTTGTGAAGCACAAACTAAATCCAGTCACCGAATCCTGGATACAATCAAGAAGCAAACAAGAAAGGACTACTTGTAAAGAGTTCCCAGTATGGACTGACACACAAACATCTTCATGACAGAATGACAGATTCTGCTCCATTGTGTTTCCTCTCTGCCCCCCCTCCTGTCCAGCTTTGACATACTCTCCTCCGCTCTGCTGCACGCCACTGAGTGGCTCCGATGGAATGTGATGACCATGGGCCGGACAAAGCCCCGCATTCATGGCCACACATCCTACTCTGGAAGTCTGTGACTGAAAGCCTTGATCACAGAGTGGGGGGGAGGCTAGAAATCAAGCCACCCATCACCTGCCTTGTCAGATGTGCGCTGCTATGCCCCCTCCCCCAAAGCAACTCATCAGTTTTAGTTCATGCTGTTGATAAAACAGTGAACACTCAACATTTAAATGTAGACACAAATATACTAGCTGCAGGAACCTGGACTGGGGGGGTTCATGTGTCGTCCAACACCCTTAAAGAGAGCCGATGCAGCTACTGTCCAAAATTCATCAACTTTGTAATAATCTAAGCCAGTAAATGAAGTTGTGTAAAAAGTGTAAAGAGATTCAAGATTGAAAGAAATGTCAAAGCTGCTGCCAGTGGCTTAGTGGGTCACCATGGTAACTATTATTGCCTTGTTAGTTCCTGACAGCAGACATTAAGACAGAAATTCTGACTCAAGACAACAGTTGCTGTGAGAAACTTTCTAGGTGTGTTGAGAAAACTTCAACCACAAGCAGCAGAAGACTCTGATGGTTGCTCAGGTCTTTGCAGTGGTGTATGTAAGAGATATGACTGGTTTAAAAGAACTCCAAGATAATTTTCAGAGCTAAAATATGTAAAAAATATGGTAATTGCGTATGCACTCTCTGCACACTGAAGGAATTTGAAAGCCACAAGTCCCAGTTAGAGGCACAGTTGGTGAAAGAAGACAAAAGTGTCTATGTTCTGATGTAGAATCTGTTTGTGTACTAAACCTTTGTGGGATTAAGAAGAGTTTGTGTGCAAAAGACTTGAAAACTGTGGTAAAATAAACACTTTGAGGCAAAAATCTCTAAAAATCATAAAACTTAAACTGTGATTGTGTTAAAACCACAAAAATATTCCAGTTAAGTCATTTATTGCCAACTTTCTGAGACCCATTTAAATTCTGAATGCCAGAGCTATAGAGTTGCAAAGGAGGCGGGGTTTTCTCATCAACCTAAAATAAAAAACTTTAATGCTTTTCACAGGGAAGAGCAAAAGTAGTATCACACCAATCATCAGTGAACCACGTGTTTTGATGTATATTTTGCATGTTAGATTGTTTTTTCCCCTTTCGAAACAGAGGTACATGGAATTAATCACTAACCCTAATGTCTCCTCTAATGAAAATTCTTCTGACTGAGCTTTTTAAAACCAAACAGCCCAAAAATGTATCCAACAGTTAAAGCAAACGCGACTCAGAAAAGCTAAATCTCTGTGTCTTGTAGCTCAGGACTGCATGTGCATGAACAATCAGTGCTGACTAACAAAGAGGCCTTGAATGCATCAAATGCTGCCTGACAGTCTGGTGATATCCGCTTCCTCTCAGTATCGAATATGGCATCCATTTGCCTGCTTTGTGTAGGTAATATAATGCAGCTCTTAAAGCACATTGTGTCTCATGGGCTTTTCCATGAAACCTGCAGGCCTAAAGTACAAACACGCAACTTAGTTGCCATGCAACATGCACACATAGCATAGGCATGTAAGCATCTTAAGTGTTTCTACTGCTACGCAACATGCTCCCCTTACATGTACAGTGTCAGCTGTCCTTGGGAGTACAATAGAAGATGGTCAAGCTGAATTTTAAACTGCAACATCAGCTTTTAAAATCTTACAGAACTTCAGTGAAACATGTTCAGACCTCAGTGAGGAAGCAGGATGAGGAGAGGAGTTAACTCCAGCTCAGACGAGCCCAGAAGGCTCCTCTGATTTTATCATCTGGAGGCTTTGTCACCTCAGCAGGGGATCTGAAATTCTGTCATCAGATTTACCGGCTCGTTTCCTCTCCTGTGTTCCTCTCCAGGTGTGGCCACCCTCCTCATCGACAGCTCCATGCACAATTCATGAGAGAAAACCGATGCCGTGATGACGGCCTCAGGAAGGGACAAAAAGACAGCAGCAGTTTGAGTTTGTTTAATTCAGAGGTTCAAAGGAGAGAAAAGGTTGGTGCTTGACTTGATGACAATGTCTGGTAAAGAGGAACTTTGGGAATGACCTATGGCTAGACTGAGAAGGAAACTTTACAAGAAGGGGAGGGTGTGAACTCTTCCTCTGGTTTATTCTTACCTGACAAGCTAAAGATCAATAGTAAAAATTGAATTTAAGGCATAGCCTTGGGATGAGTGTTTGAGTACTTCACAAATGCAGGAGGAAGTCATAGATCTACTGTGAAAGGTTAAGGCTTTTTGACTAAGAGTTTAACAATGTTTGCATTCAAATAGGTTTTAAAGCAGATACTAATGCTCTATGTGGGGAGCAGAACTAGACTTCAAAAGCACCATTTTTGTTAATAATGACGTTTACTAGTGTGCAAAGTGATTTATTCCCAGTGCAGCCTGGACGCCACCTCATTGTTCCTGATCCTGTATGTGATCGTCATAGACAGGATCAAAAGGTATACAGTCCTGTAGAGGAGGGATTCTGGTTTGGGAACCTCACCTCTGCTTTTTGCAGATGATGTGTTTCTGTTGATGTATTCATGTCATGACCTTCAGATTGCACTGGGCTGCATCAAAAGGAGTTAACCAAGGTGATCTGGGCACTGGATTAAAATGCTTCTTCTGGAGGTTTTCTGGGCATTCCCCTTGGGGATGAGACCCGGGAATAGACCCAGAACTTTCTGAAAAGATTATACATCCTTGCTGGCTTTGGAAAGCTTGGAATATCCCAGAAGGAATTGGGAAGAGTTGCTGAAGAGAGGGAAGTCTGAATTTCACTCTGATTTGTTGCTTTTGCAGTCCATAATAGGCAGTGGGAAATGGATCCAGGAGGTAGAGCGTTTTGTCCAGTAGGTTCGATCTTGGCTCCCGCCAGAGAATGCTGCTGTTGTGTCCTTGGGCAAGACACCTAACCCGCCTTGCCTGCTGGTGGTGGTCGGAGGGACCAGTGGTGCCAGTGTATGGCAGTCTTGCTTCTGTCAGTGCACCCCATGGCAGCTGTGGCTACATTGTAGTTCATCATCACCGGCGTGTGAATGTGTGTGTGAATGGGTGGATGACTGATTGTGTTGTGAAGTGCCTTGGGGGGTTGTAGAACCCTAAGAAATACAGGCCATTTACCATGTTACTATTTCCTGAGACGTGCATCCTTTACTTTGTGTTTGTGTATGTAGACGTTATGAGGGTATTATTATTATATTAGATACCCTGTTTAGGCCAAACATGAATGTTCACCTATTTTATTGGAGTCATGAAGAGAAAAGCTCTGCAGATCAAATACATATCTGCCAAACCACACAACTTGAATCACTAATTATTTCATTTTCCTGTTTGAGTCAGTTTAATTCACAGTCCAGCCCTAAAATGAGAGGATTACTCAGATTCCTTCAGGAGTTTTAACCCTGTGTGAAGTGTCGACAGCACACAGACATGTCTACTAACTCACAACAGAGTCTTGAGTCACCTGACAGGAGTATATATAGGCTTCTCAGGCCAGCGGGGAGATCGAACAGGAATCACTTTTCAAGCACACACTTGCGGCTCTATGTACGGGGAAGAATTTCATACGAGGGTTGTCTTTTTCTGCTCTCTGAAACGTATTTATAGCAGGTGAGTTCAGGGCAGCAGAGGCATGTGTGGCGTGGCCTTCTGAAACATCGCCATGTTAAGAGATGCCATGGGCTTCAGGGGCGGAGCCAAATGTGTCAGTGTATCATATAGAATACATATTTATCAAAACAAAAACACTCTGACCAAAGGCTGTAAATATAGTCAACCACAATCAGATCACCACCAAACCAGAACCATAGAAAACTGCAAATAAATCACAAACCAGTCTGAGATTATATGGTGTTTAGTGTTAAAATAGATGGAGATTAGTTCAATTTATCTCATTTGGAGAGATTTAAAATAAAGGGAATAAATAAATTAGGTTACAAATTAGGTAAATTACAGTTTTAAATAAAAAAAAATCACATGATTAGTGTTGTTTTTACCATTTAGTTAGTGGATTGTTCAAAACAATTTATTGTGCATTTATTATAATTATTTTATAATTTTAATATCATAAAGAAGAGGATTTCTCCAAATGTCCATATTTATAATTAGTCATTATCTAAAACAGAAAATAAAAAAATAACAAATTAACGACTTTGCCACAGTATTTCAGTATATAAGCCCAACTGTGTATCTGCAAAATAATTCCATCCATCCATCCATCCATCCATCCATCCATCCATCCATCCATCCATCCATCCATCCATCCATCCATCCATCCATCCATCCATCCATCCATCCATCCATCCATCCACTTTGAACTACAGTGCCACAAAAATATGAATGATTGTATATGTCATAGAATATTAGAATGGTCTTGATTTTAACTTTTGTACAGCTCCCTGAGATGAACTTCCAAATGATTGGATATCGTGTGCAGTACTGAAAAAGTTGTTATGATAGAATAGAATAGAATATTGTCCCTCAGTGGGGGCATTCACATCAGGAGCAACAAAGAATGAAAAATAAAGAAGAATAAATTGAACAAAAAAAGAGAGAAATAAATTTAGAGATTAAAAAAATGGTTGGAAAACAGCAGGCTCTAGCTGAGCCAGAATCGAACTGAAATAAGTCCAAGAGAGACAACCACTTCACCTCTACGTCACCCTTAAAACAGAATGTATTATAATCTGGTGACAATCCTGTTCTAATTGAGTTCCAGATGTGTAACTCCTGACTACAGCTTTACCTGTTTCTCTTTAGTGGAGCTAACCTCTGTCCAGTCCTGCCTCCTCAGAACTGATTAATGTAAATGATCCTTACTTGCATTGGCAGGTAACACAACACAGATTATTATTCTGTGCTACAGGGGTTTGTGTGCAATCTTCCGGTGTCCTGAATCATTAAACAGGTGACTGTAATCCATACAGACAGCTAGATTCTCAGAGTGACAGAGAGCCACCTGATGCTGCACATAAACCAACTACCCTGCTGTTCTTGCAAGATAAAAACTTAGATTTCAAATTCATAAATTCAAATTTGCAATTCACATGAAATGTTATTATAGACATCAGAGTCATTGTGCGTTGTTCAAAGGTTTATGATGGCAGTATAAATATTTTTGCATTACAAATATTTGTTAAAGATTTGTTGATTTAGGGTTGTAAAGGACCAACAAGCATGCATCAAATTGTCCTAAGCACAATGTTGCAGCAGTTTTTGACACAAACATTTTAACAGAAAGCAAAAAAAAAAAAAAAAAAAAAGCATCTGGTGGCCGTTTATCTGCAAATCCTTGGCATGGTGTTGCAGTAACCCATGGCAACTGCTTCTGTGTCAACAGAAATCTTGGACAGCTCCTGCAGTCCAGGACCCTGAAACATGATTGGCTGGCTGAATCAATGACTTGCAAACTTGCTTATCTATTATGCATGTTGGTTCACCTTTACTGTGTTCTTGAACTCATTCTCAGGTATACCCAGCTCAGCTGAAGCCGGTCACTGTTAACCAAAGGACAAGATCTCATCTTGGTAAGCCATTTCTTTGTTATTCAATTCTGATCCCATCACCTGTTGACTCAAATACAGGTGAAACTGGAAAAATTAGAATATGGTGCAAAAGTGCATTTATGTCAGTTAATCAGCTTAGACTGAGAGACCATCTAAAGGCTCAGGAACTCTTTGCAGGTGTTCTGGATTCATTAGCTGATTAGAGTGTGACACTTTGAGTCTAGAATATTGAACATTTTCACAATATTCTAATTGTCTGAGATTCTGAATGTGGGGTTTTCATCAGCTGTAGCCATAATCATCACAATTAGAACAAATACAGGCTTGGCATATTTGGCTTTGCATGGAATGAGTCTATCTCATAGATTAGTTTCACCTGTTGAACTGAACTACTGAAATGTGATGTATGATCTGAGTAGATGTCCTTAATGGGTCAAAACTGCAGAGAACATTGATTATGCATGAATTACAGGTCAATTTTGTTTTTTGGACTCAGATACGAAGAGGAAGATTGAGTCAAGTCAAAAATGGAACTATTTGGATCTACTCTGACAGCCACTTATGCTCGGCCAAAAACCAGCCACTTCCTCCCTGCCATCTCCACTATGGCATCCAGCTATCGCAACACTCAGCCAGCCTTGATAATGAATCCCAGTGCCAATCTGTGGAGAACCAACAGCTATTACAAGAGCAGCGTCGCTCCCCCCTTGACCTCATCCACACAGCGTGAAAATTTCGATCTGCTTCGAGCCAAGACTGCATTGTACCCTTCCAACAGGAGTGCACTGACGACCCGGTACACCCCCGATGACTGGTACAAGTCCAACCACAGCAATTACCGGGAGTCAGAGTCCTCCAGGAAAAGCGCAGAGCGACTGAGGAAAGATACCATTAGGCTGATGCAGGATAGAGAGCAGATCACCAGACGGACACAGGAAAATACCAGCAAGAACATTGCAGAGAGGGTCAATGACATCACTTTTTGGAAGTCTGAGCTGAATCATGAGATTGACAACATGGTGACTGAGATAGCAGCACTCACTGAGGTCAAGAGGAGGCTGGAGAGAGCCTTGGCTGAGACTGAGGGGCCCCTTCAGGTGAGAAAGACAATATCATGAGTGTGCGACCTTGAGTCTTTCATCTTTTGTGCATATTTCAATTTTGAGACATAGTCTGGAGATACAAACACATTGGCCAATTCAGCAATCCTGTTGCAGGGAAAAGGGCTTTATGCTGGGTCTCTTCTCTTGCGGAGTCAAACGTTTATTAAGGTCACCTAATACCAGTGGTCATTAGTGTCACACTGGGTGCATCAACCTGATCTAGCTAAAGATCTGATGGCATGGACACCTTGATGTACTAATATCATGTGACAAACAGTTTTCTTGGAGACTTCTCCAGGCAACTGAAACTGGAGCATCCAGCTGACCCATTGCAACATGCAAAGCATGCTTTATGTAAAGGATACATTACATGCCAATAAACCATTTTCAAATTGGTCACCATCTCTGTTAGTGCTGTGAGAAAAGATTTGACGCTGATTATATCGCAGTAATACCACGCCAAGTCCTCCTAGTCACAATCATTTCATCAACAGGTGTCTCAGGAGTGTTTGTACCACAGAGAGAAGAGGATGTCCATCGATCTGGTGCACGATGATGTAGAAAAAGACTTAATAAAGGTAAAATGACAACAGTAACTGCTCTACATTTGATCTAAACGTGGCTGCAGATATAAGCTGACAACTGCTTTCTAACTATGCTGAAACAGGAAGTAGAAGTTATAAAGTCTTGTCAGGAGAGGATGAGGCGCCATCTAGACAGAGCCATTGCACAGCTGGCGTAAGTCTGCCTAATTAAACACTAAACTGGTTGTAATTGTAAGCATGTGTTTAGAACTGAAGTTTGGATGGTATTTATGTTTATTTGTTTTTTGGGGTGCTCTTCAGGTCAAACCGAGCAGCCCTGCATGAGCTGGAAAAAGACTTGAGTGACAAAATGACGGCTCAGAGGATCGATGACAGGTGTCACCATCTGAGGAACACATCGGACGGGATTGGCTATTACAGGGGGATTGACAGGCTCGATCATTCGTAAGTAAACAAATAATTATGCTGCTGAGGCAAGAACATTATCCATCATCTGCTCTTCCAGAATGACCCCCAATCCATTTTATACCAGAGGTGATCCATTTCCCTGGATTTTAGCAATGGTAAAGTCACAATTTTACCATTAAAAAATTCTATGTTTTATTTGAACAAAACCTATAATTAAATAGGTCATTTAAAAATAAAATAGCATTCTCATGGTTGTTTGAACTATATCACCCTGCCATGCTTTGACCCCAGATGTTGGGGCTTGTTTGAGATTAGCGGGGTATGAATGAAGTCCTTGACTTTCATCATTTATGTGTCCAGTTTATTAAGTTATACCCAGTCTGCCTCCAGCTCTTCATTCTAGCTCACTAGACCGACATGTCTCTAAATAGAATAACTGATAAAAACCATATCTCAGTTCGTACTGTTCCTCTGTCTCTAATTAAACAAAATCTTTCAGCTTCACATTTTATTAAATACTTATGAATAACATATGATTACTTTATTGTTGTTGATGCTCCACTCTACAGGTGACTTTATATTAATATTTAAGAATTTCCTAGTGTTTGATTTGAATAGGTAATGAGTAGAGATTTGTATTTATGACCCCTGGGCCAAATTGCCATAAACGTGCAACTAAAAGTAAATTCTTGATGTTTTTGTTTGCAGTGCACAGATTCTGTGCTTTAATGTGGGAGAAAAATATGAAAGCATTGCTGCTTTGAGTATTTTTGAGTTAAAGATAACAACTTACAGCCACTTGAGTGTGTTGAATGCAGAATTTTTTTACAGTAGTGCAACAAAACCTTAGAATTTACCTGTTGAAATGTTATAATCAAACCTGTGCAAACTGATTTCACAGGTACCAAAGGAAAAACATAGATGGAAAAACAAAACTCAAGTTTCTTGCAGTCATGTTACTGTTAACAAAGACAAAAGGATTATCTCAGTATTTACAATCTGGTTAATGGCTAAATATTTACTACTTTGTACAGATGAAACTCAAAAAATTTGAATATGGTGCAAAAGTCCATTTATTTCAGTAATTTAACTTAGACTGAGAGACCATCTAAAGGCTCAGGAACCATTTGCAGGTGTTCTGGATTCACCAGCTGATTAGAGTGTGACACTTTGAGTCTAGAATATTGAACCTTTTCATAATATTCTAATTGTCTGAGATTTTGAATGTGGGGTTTTCATCAGCTGTAGCCATAATCATCACAATTATAACAAATAAAGGCTTGAAACATCTGGCTTTGCATGGAATGAGTCTATCTCATTTGTTAGTTTCATCTTTTGAGTTGAATTACTGAAATAAATGAACTTTTGCTCGATGTTCTAATTATTTGAGTTTCACCTGTATTTTAGTAGAAAGTGAAAACCTCTCAAAGAACTGCAGGAAAACATGCTAACCTGACTATTTCAATGTCTAAAAAATCACCATGTTCTAAAACAATCATTAAAATGTTTTAGAGTATCTGATATGTAGTTCGTACAAAAGTATTAAAGAGATGAATTTACATTTGATTTAGTCAGAATGGTTAAAGCAGCTCACAAAATTATTTTCCAATGATAAAATGCTGGATGGCAAAATTCAAACTTGAACATATTTAGTTTTTTCCTTTTCATTCCAGAGTTTCTCTGCCAGACTCGTGGTCCAAGTTCACAGATGACAACATCCTGCTCTCCCAGAGCGAGCGAGCAGCCTCCCACAAGCTCAGGGACGAGATCGAGATCCTCTTGAACACCACGTCCCATGAAATGTGGAACCAGTTCAACAACGTCAACGTTGCTTTCACCAGCCGTGTGTCTGAAACTGCTGACGCCAAGAGCAACCTGCAGTCACACCTGGCCAAGGTCTTTACTCCTTTTAACTGATTTAATAACAACAAACATCTTATTGGAGCGATATAGGTCAATTATTATTTGATCATTTCTCAGTGAAGATGGTAAACAGTCATAGCCTGGCAAGCCATCCTGTATGTGAATATACTGCATAGTCTGGCCACAGTCCATTGACGGCTCTCAGTCGTGGAGGATCTACAAACTGTCTCTGCATGCTGTTGGACAACAAACAACATGACATACTCAAGTTGCGTGACGCTACAGATGTCAGTCAACAAGGCAGTCTGCCATACTCCATCAAAGAAGATGTGAATACATCCTTTTTCTAAATAAACTTAAGTACCTCTATCTGCTCTTGACTCGAGTAAAAGCCCAAGTCAAAATAGTCCAAAGTTGATGCCAAAGCCATCTCAAATGAGCCGTCACCATCTTTGTTTTTTCAGTAACATTCCGCCCACCAACAGAGGGCTGTGATTGGCCCACCAAACCAATAGAGCACTGTAATTGGACCGCTATGGATGTCAGTCACCCGGGTGGTCTGCCATATATCGTGGAAGAGGCAGGGAAGAAGATGAAAATACTTCGATTTTTTTCAATAAACACCCTGTGATTGGCCAGCCACAACACTGGCCGAGCAGCGGAGGTTCCAATGGAGCGTTGCTAGACCAACATGCAAAGGAAAATTATCTTGCTTCAGCAAATGATGCAAACAGAGCATTTGTCATATTCTGGATCTAATGCAAAAGAACCAGGATGAGCGTGTTAAAGAGAGTTTTTACATTTGCTGTAGGGAAACTGTTCTTTCCATCAGACTGAATAAAACACTATTGGTACATCGCTCAATATTTGTGCCTCAGTGAACAATGACTCCCCTGTTCTGTGCTGATGCTAATTAACATTAAGGCCAGTTGTAATTTAGAGCACAGTGTTTTTCATAAACCCAATTGTCTCTCAGCTGTAAGAAGTAGGAGTTTACTGTAATTCAATTACAACCAAAAGGTTTAGACAGAGCAGGACTCTGAGCAGCTCACTTTCATGGATGTGGACATTATTTAGGCCACTTCTCCTGCTTTAATCATCACTCTTTTTTTAATCAAAAACTCAAGCATGTTGTTTTATCACACCAGACTCTTCAGGAGATCTTCCAGACTGAGATGCTGATTGAGTCTCTGAAAAAGGCCTTAAGAGATAAGGAGAGTCCACTGAAAGTGGCCCAAACCAGGCTGGACGAGAGGACACGCCGACCTAATGTAGAGCTCTGCAGAGACAACCCACACCACAGGTAAATGGGAACAGTTTCCCAACATGGATAGAAAATAAATAGCCCAAAGTATGAGAAATGTAAACATTAATTGTCCATCCTTGAACTTGTGCAGTATGAAATTGCTACTGAGTTCATAACAACCTGTGGTTTGATTTGCAAAACGCTTGAAATGTCCAAAATGAGCCGTTTCACTTTGTTTTTAATCCTTCAGACTTGTGAGTGAGGTGAGAGAGATCGAGGACACCATCCACAAACTCCAAGAGAGGCTGATGGAGGCAGAAAACACTCTGCAGAATCTGGTTAAGACTAAAGTAACCCTGGAGCATGACCTGTCCATTAAGGCCAACTCGCTGTTCCTGGATCAGGAGAGGTGCATGAGCATCCGTAAAGTCTTTCCCAGCATGCCCCGTCTGGTGGGCTACACTTAAACAAGGAGCCTCAGAGGATTAGATAACAAATTATAGAGTTTAAAAATATTTTAATTGTGAGTGAATTTCTATGTGATGATTTGGTTTATGTGTTTTGAATGTAGAAAATGGTAAATCAGAATAAAAAAATTGTTTGTTTTGGGCTTTTATCAAATCTTATGTGTATATATAGATCTTGGTCGTGGGGCGGGTTCTACGGGTTGTCTTTCAAACGGTCTCCACACGCAGCTGGACAGCACTAGGACCAATCAGAGCAGCAAACAATGTGACGTATTTATAGAGACGAAAATCAGTCAACAGTCCACCATACACCATCAAGGAAGTAAGAAGTACTTCTAACTGCTCATTTCTCAAAGAAAGGTTCAAGTCTAAATCGTCCAAAGATGATGCCAAAGCCATTTCAAACAAGTGCTGTTCCTGAGCCACCGCCATCTTTTTTGTTTTGCTCCTTTGCAGCTCTGATGCTAAGCCCGCCCAAAATCTCTCTACAAGCATAGAGCGCTGTGATTGGTCCGATCTAAACTTAGCTGAGCCAGTGGTAGACCGAGGCTACAACTAAGGTCGTGGCTACACCAACTTAGAGAGAAAAATCTTTGCTACAGCTACAGTTTGTATAGACTGATTGTCAAGTTGGTTGCTAAAGTTTTGGACCCTTATTATGAAAATTAACCTTGTTAGCATTTAACAATTCCCTCACATGTGAGCCCTGTGTTAACTATGAGTTATTAAACATGTCTTTTTCCCTATATATATATATATATATATATATATATATATATATTAAAGTTAAAGTCCCAAGTATTCATCACACATCCGCATTTGACCCATCCCCATGGTGGGGAGCGGTGAGCCGCAGCTGTGGTCGCGCTCGGGAACTATATATATATATATATATATGTATATATATATATATATGTGTGTGTGTGTGTGTGTATATATGCAGAGAGAGAGAGAGAGAGAGAGAGAGAGAGAAATATATATATATTTTTTTCTTTCTTTATAATGTAGAGTTTATACCCATGATTTATAACAAAGTGTATGTTGCAATGGTTTCTTGGCTGGTCTTCCCAAAAAAGCTGTGAAGCAGCTGAGCTGCAGCTTATTCAGAATGCTGCTGCTAGAGTCTTAACAAGAACCAAGAGAACCGAGCACATCACTCCTGTTCTTAAATCTCTACACTGGTTACCAGTAAACTACAGAATCCATTTCAAAGTGCTTCTACTAGTTTATAAATCACTCAATGGCATGGGGCCAGAATACATGTCAGATCTCCTTCCAGTATCTACACCCAGCAGGGCTCTGAGACCCTTAGGAAGCAGTCAGCTGGTAGAACCCCGGGTCAGAACCAAACAGGGTGAAGCTGATTTTAGCTACTATGCTGCACACAGATGGAATCAGCTTCCTCATGACCTCAAATGTGCCCCAACTCTAGTAACTTTTAAATCACAATAGAAAACTTTCATGTATTCATCAGCCTATGAATGAATGTTCCTTATGCTGCACCTTCTGCACTGTAACTGCTCAGTCTCTTTGCCTTTTTTCTGATTCTTAAATCTGAAATTAATTTGTGTATTTAATTTGGTCTAAATGTATTTGTTCATTCTAATTGTGATTTTAATGTTCATGCTATTCTTGCTCCTGGAAAGCCCATTGAATTGCATCTATGTATGAAATGTGCTACACAAATAAAGCTGCCTTGCCTTGCCTCAAGCTCAGCAGCAGTGTTGTGAAGTCCATCTGAACTACTTGATGACAAGTTAAAATTCTCTGGAGGGAATAAAAATGAGTGGAGTGCTACTGGCATCAGATTAGAGTTTGTGACTATTCAGCATAAACTGTAAAAACATTTATGTCTTTGAAGCCTTTAATGACCTGGTGGTCCTTAACCTCAGCCCAAGAACAAGCTGAACAAACAGCTTATAAAGCCTCACACCCAAACTATAAAATCTCTAACTGTGGCTTCTGCTTGTCTGAGCAGTCAACCCTGACTTCTCCTGTTCAACTTCTGTTTTTTTTTTTAACCAACACACTCACCCCCCCCCCCACACACACACACACACACACACACACACTGTAGCACTACTATTACTCTCTTTAGCCCAACCCCTTCACTATCATGCTTCCTGAACAACCTTTGTCTTCTATGTGGAACGTAAACACACTAAAATCTTCAATAAAATCTCAGTTTTAAAATCAACAAAACAAGTCACCTCGTCTCATCTCCACATTCAGATTAAAAATAATTTAAAACCGTTCTGATCTTAAAACCCTTACAGACGATGTGGTTATAAAACAAAAACTTTCCTTTACTCATAAAGCTTTTATGAACCATGAGACTAAAGCCATAATTAAAATGAAATTGGTGAAAACCATCCAGCTGTGAAGCTCCATGATGAAGAACTGATGACTTAAGCATGTTTTATTGACCCTGAATCTCTTTAAGTCCATGACCTTTTTCACATATTAGATGCTTTGGTGTGTCACACAAACCAAACAGACCAAACTTTGTTGATCTGAAGCAATATTGTGAAGAGTAGTAGGCTAAATGTCTTCCATATGAGGTGTTTTAGCTAACAGTGGCTCAATAAGAATAAAGAAATAAACACATTAACCATCATGTTGATGCTTTTAGCTGCAGTAAAAACATGAAATGTCCTGAAAGTAAAAAGCAGTTTACCAGCAGATTTCTCTCAAGAGGACAGATCATAAAGATCATGCATGTGTGTAACTTGCATTCTGACTTATTTGTGATGTTTTACAAGCCACCGATTTCTTTCTGCTGTGCAAACAGAACAGTGTTGGAATTTGAAAAAGAGCAAGAAAATGACAAGAGCCATCTGCTAAGGAGTTGCTGAGCTATAGTGTACAATAAAGCCTCCTCTGTTAAAATTAAACACAATGACAGAGAGCATTGAGTTGGGAGTTTTCATCCTGTTCTCTTTTACTTCTTCGTCTTTTTGATGGAAAAATACAATTAAAAGTTAAATAACTTGCATATAGCTGTTTGAATGGATGTTATGAATAGTTATGATTCTCCTTCTGGATGGGGCAGGAATACAGCCCTCTATTTGTCCTCCTTCACCCCACCACCACGTATTGGGAATGTACTCTGAAATTCTCTCCGCAGTCCAAACATATTGGCGGTTTATTTTTAACCCCAGTTCTAGTTATAGATTCCCCGTGCCCCATGTTATTTTATGTTTCTTGCATACCAGCATACTGCAGCGTGATGAAGAGCTGAATGGAGAACACTTGAGACTAGCGTCTGTCACAGAGAGCTTTTTATTGCTATTACAACCAGATCTATGAGAAAACACAACATACACGGGGAGTCAGTTAGTATATGCAGAGGGACACACAGCCTTCATAGTCATGCATTGTGCGGCTGCACCACATTAGAATTTACCAATCAGATAGGGCGGTAAAACAGAGAAAGTTGATTTTTGCACAAGTAAAAACATGTTTAGAGACTTAAAGTGAAAACTGGTGTTTTATTGTATTAATTGTTGTATGCTTATTGTAGTCAAGAACAGTAATGTATGCACACTTGGTGCTTTAAATCATTTATTTGAACTGTTAATTTTTCCAGTGTAAAATAATAACACAAAGAAAATGATTTTTAACCATTAAACATCCACATCAAGCAAAAATCAATACAAATATTTGCATTTTTCATCAATTTGGGGCAAAAGGGTAATATTCTTTTTTTCCCCCTTAGTAGCTTATTCTTCCAAGATTAAATATAGGGACTAAAATGTTATCTACCAAATAGTTTGCCTGGCAAAAGGTAAAAGAACCAAATTTGGATGCACAAGTTTGAATATCTCCCAATATATTCAGAAATACCCTCTAACATTTGATTGATATATGTCACATTTAAAGCAGCAATCTGGAATTATGTATGATTTTATAGATATCCGTAAAAGGGACAGTCTGACCATGTATTGTGGTATACTGTAGTAGGTAATACATCTTTTTTTTTCTTTGCTAAGCCTGCCTCCTGTCCTGTAGAGCCCCAATCAGTTTGAATGGAGCACCGCTCAGCCATAGCCAATAGCATTAGACATCTGCTTACGTACAGATGTCAATCACAGAGCATGCACAAGTGTTTGCAGAAGTACATAGACTGATGCAGTTGGCAACATTTCTCATGGACAAATAAGTCTATATTCATGAACAAGAGGCGTTGCTTCCAGCTGTCATCATGGAAGTAGGGAGACGTGCTTAAGCTGCAGTAATGTTTTCCTGCCTCTAGATGATGATCACTGAGAAAAAGCTCCAGATTTCTGCTTTATGCCCAACTGAAATTTACAACTCTCCAGAGACAAGACTAATGTCATCTGGAGTTTAATGGTTAAAGCAGACAAATGTTGAGCCATTTAGCCACAATGACAAGAAGTACGTTTTGGAGGAGACCAGGTGAGGCTGTCAGACTAAAACACCCTTCTGTTCCGCTTGGTGATGGCAGCATCATGCTGTGGTTGAACTTCAGATTTTTCAACTTTGCCTGAAAACATCCACTAGATGGTTCAAACTGTGTCACAGTTGGGTGTTCCAACATAAAAAATAATCAGTATTTCTGAATTGATTTCTTAAACGTTGAACTCAAGCTTCTGGTATGGCCGTCTCAAAGCCACCACCTCAACCTGGTCTAAAATATCTCAACTACAATCTTTGTTGGTGCCAAGAAACCAAGTTTTGCTGAGAAGATTAGTTAAATATCCCACAAGAATTATTCCAGAAGCTCGCTTATGGCTGCAAAAATTGTTTGGTCAGGTGAGTGAAAATCAACACAGAAGGAAGTAGAAGCAAAAAAAAGATAAAAGAAGCACCAAACCTTGGTGCTTTAACAGGTTTGCTAAGATTCTTCATAAGATCATAACCTCGTGACCTCATTAAAACTTTTTAAATTTTTACATGAAGCATTTTCTACAAAAGCACTGAGAAAATTATGAAGGCAGAAACTGAGACTGTTAATCAGAAGAGGATTATTCAACAATAAAGACCTAATTTTAGAGTCAGGGTTGAAGATGTTCATGTCAGCGAGAGGATCCATGATTGTATTATCTTTATCATTTGTTTAGTTTAAGTCTCCAGCTCGTTTATTACTTGAACTCTGCCTCTCAAACAAACAGAGAGCTCACATTTTGAACTGAAAGTCAAACATTCATGGGAACCAGTTCCCCTTGCTGCTTTTGAATCAGTTCCAACACCGAGTTTTCTCAGGAGGCTCTTCAGCCGATCCATCACAGGGTTGTGAAGTTTGTCTATTATTAGACTAGTCTAAAACAACAACAACAAGACAAAAAAAGGAGACGAAGCAGGGATCTGCTGCAGAAAGGCTTCAGTTGCTGTTACTAGTCAGGAAGCTGGAGAAAGCCTGATAAGACACGTGATATTCGGTGGGGTTTTCCGTCCAGCCGTCCACCCACTCGTAATGTGCCTCTGTGCTCGTGCTGCCACTTTGCAACTCAGAAGGAATGTTCAACTTTCAATAATCTTCTTCCAGCATTCTGCACATAACTGTTCCTCCATGCCAGAGGAGGAGAGCTTTGCCAAAGTTCTGCACAAGATCAGACTCCTGAAGGTGTTGGTTTAATCAGTTGGACTTCTAGAACAACCCATAACATTGATCTCCACGTTATCTATAGAAAAAAGCCATTTAGGAGCTAACAGAGTGGAGCCAGGGTGCAGCAACAAAGTCTTTCCTGCTGAATCATAGTGAGCTGATGTAGGCTGGGAGTTTCTAGTCTAGTTTATTAGATTATCTGGTGTCAAACAGAGCCAACTGCTAGCATGTTCAAGTAAATACTCACCATCTCCCTTTGGTTGTGGAGCAGAAGGATTTAGAATAATGTGTGACTCATGACTAAATGATTCCAGAAACATCAGCTGATATGTGCCTTCCTCATTTTTACACAAACTTAGACTAAAAGCTTTGAACTATGCATGTTTATGCAATAGCTGTGTATTATAGGACTGTAATTACAACCTAACAAGCAGGGTATTAATATATTTTGGTTTAAATTAACTGGAAATACAGATAAGCAAGCCCAGCTTTATTATTAGACATCTGTTTATTGGTTTTATTGGATGAAGAAGTCCTTTTAATGGGCAACCGACCTGTAAGTGTGAATGACAACAATATCAGTTTGCAGTGTATGACACTACTCATTATTTATTTTTACAGGTAAATCTATGTATTATGTCAAGCTAATAATCATTTGGTGCTCTTGTGGGAGCAGATATCTGGAGACGTTCAGGAAAAGAACCGCAGTCAGTGTGAATGGCAGTTCGTCTGGAAGCTGTTCGGAAGCCGGACCGCCTCTGTTCCACACTCAGTGAGAACAAAGGGTCAGTCATTATAATCCAGTAGATTAAAACAAAACTGGCAACTAAATTTCTTCATTATTTTAAGATGATTTGCTTCATTGGTAAATGGTAAATGGCCTGTATTTGTATAGCACCTTCTTAGCGTTCTACAGCCCCCCAAGGCACTTTACAACACAATCAGTCATCCACACATTCACACATGCTGATGATGATGAGCTACAATGTAGCCACAGCTGCCCTGGGGCGCACTGACGGAGGCAAGGCTGCCGTACACAGGTGCCACGATCCCTCTGACCACCAGCAGCAGGCAATGTGGGTTAAGTGTCTTGCCCAAGGACACAACGGCAGCATTCTCTGGTGGGAGCTGGGATCAAACCTGCAACCTTCTGATTACTGGACAACCCGCTCTACCTCCTGAGCTCCTGCTGTCCCACTTAATCATTGTTCAATCATTGATTTTAGAAGCAGCATCAATATAAATGTTTTGTTTAATTTCTAATATCAACAGGCTTGTATTTTGGTGTATCTGAAGCCATGTGGCTTGGTTTTAAGCTCTGTTGTCTTTCCGTGCTTTACTGTAAGCCTAGTCTGATTAAAGTGTGATGACAAGTCAGAGGCTGGTGAGAGGCCACAGCTACCTCTCATCCATGTGGGTCTGCTTCTTTTATCACCTCTACCTGCTTAGGCTGTATTTCTGAATGCATTTACTTAAATTATCACCATGTTTTATGACATATTTACACTTATGGTTAAATTATATATATATATATGTATTGGTGAGCTTGTGTATATAGTGAGGGTGGAGCCAGGCTGAGGCGAGGAGAGGGTGACTGCAGCAGGATGGGAGCTGTTCCTGTACAGCAGCACTTTGTAACATTAGATAGTGACACTTTAAACGCTGATTACTGAACAAAAACACTCTGAACTCAAAGCAGATGAACTGATTCCCGAGAGGTCACGCTGTGACGCAGACCATTCTCCACCTCCAACCTCGGTGGAGCATCAGCTGGATCAGCTGTCCCTGTTAAACTGAAATATATCTGCTGTGAGTGTGAGCCAGCATCATCTCAGCTAATGGGCCGCTCCAGCCAACATTAGTCCAGCAGCGTTTAATGTAGTGGAGTGACAGAACGCATCCTGTCACAGTGTTTTAATATCAACATGAAAAGTTCCTCTTGTCTTACGAATAAAGCTTTTTTATTGTGATAAATCTTCCATGCTCTTACGGATCTGCTTTAACGCTCTTCTGTGCTGCTATGTGGCTGGAGTTTCTGAAACTTGATCCAGTCCCATCTCCAGACCCAAGCTCCTTGGCTGAGATCCTATCTACAACTCTGGAATTCCCTCCACCAGTCTGGAACGCTAACGTGAACATATATCACGCCATCCTCTCGGCGGAGATGAAATGTCAGACGCTGCTGCTGCAGATACAACATTAAGCAGGATCTGAATGTTTGTTATGTGGCTCTCCCCAGAGAGTTTGGCCTCTAAACTTTAACACTCTGGTGTCTGCTCATCCCACAGATTGTCAGGCTTTTACAAACATTGACATATAAGGGATGGGAGTGGGGAGAGCCTGCACAGCTAGCGTGTTACTATCAGCCTTTAAAACTCTTATTTCAGACCTGATGATGCTCTAAACTCCTGCTCTTCACGCTGGAGGAAGTTGCTGCAGACTCTAAAGTTGATGAAAACTTAAATCGATGCACAGCCACAAAGCTCCCACTTCACACAGCACTTCAGACTCTGATCTCCTCTTGTAAGCCTGGTTTTTATAAGAGCTGAAGAGTGGGCCCTGTTGAGGAATACTGGCATCAACTTCCTGTTAGTGGTGAGGAACAGAAAGTGGATGCTGACAGGGGTTATCTGAGGTGGAACACATCAAGCTCCTCCTGGACTGAGGAGTGTTTGATAATGTTCTGCCAGCCTTTTTTTTAACTTGACACAAAGCTAATTGATCAGCTAACAATGAAAATATTCCAACCAGCAAACAGCTTGTTGTTTTAGATGTTGGAGATGAAGGAGAGGATCTGGAGGGAGGAGGCAGTTACCGTGTCAAGCTCTCATTTTAAATATTTACATTTTTGACAGCTTCGTATACTCCCTGTTCGTGTTGCATGCATATTAGCAGGATCGGGCTCCTTGATGAGGGTGGAACGCCCTCCCACTCCCTCTGGAAGTGAGTCACGTCAAACAGAGGAGAACTCGGGTTATCTCACAGATGCTGTATCCAGAATGTCCATCCAAACTTTCAAACACACTCATGAATCACAACTAAATGACTAAAACCACACTACATTAGTGTTTAACTAACTGTTGAAGAAAGGAAAAGCAGAACAGCTTCCAGCCTAAAATACCTGTACTGTCAAAATAAAACCTCTCAAACATCAAATTCTGGTCTAAACTGTTGTCAAAAATAAGTTGGATGAATAAATCCAACAGAAAAGGCCTAGGATTCCTCTAATATTTTAATTTTAAACTAAAATCATATTACATTGAAATTTGGTCAAATCTAGAAAATAACAATCTGTTAGCACCTAAAATAGTGTGAATGACTCACCTTCTACCGTGGCATTTTAATCTGAAAAACTGAGTCAGAGCCATTTCTGTGTTTGCTCACATCAATTAGCCGTGACAGGAATTTAGATATTGGTTGACTGGAAGTTAACCAAAAACCGATGAATAAGCAATGATGACTTTCTGAGTGTTTGATAAAAAGATAAAGTGACAAATGTCAAACAAATAAGAAGAAAGACAACTAATAAGGAAGCTATTGCTTCAATGTAAAAACAAATGAGCACTGATGACAACTTCCTGTTTAAAAAGAAATAGAACACAAAACAGCTCAAATCCTAGAACTTGTCATATTATCCTATGTTTAATCATATTTAGTGAAAAGATGTACAAAATTCACACACACACACACACACACACACACACACACACACACACACACACACACACACACACACACACACAGAAAGAAAGAAAGAAATAAACACAGAAAGAAAGAAAGAAAGAAAGAAAGAAAGAAAGAAAGAAAGAAAGAAAGAAAGAAAGAAAGAAAGAAAGAAAGAAAGAAAGAAAGAAAGAAAGAAAGCATTGTACTCTTCAGTTAACATTCTACTTTGGAACAGCTGAATTATCACCTAATGAATAAAGAACAGATATATTTTAGCTGTATATTTTTCTTGAAAGCAAAAAAGTAAATCAAAGGGAAAATGTAAACTTTCACAGGTTTTTAGCTGTCAGGTAAACGGACTTCAATTTTCAGTAGAATTTACAATATTTGCAATAAAAAACAGATCAAATAATAATAATGATGCTAAATGGTGAAAGCAGATAGTTGCTGTTAGTTACTACAGCAGCAAAACAATGAGCAGCAAGTCACAACACACACAGAGAGTCTGTAACTAAGGCAACCCGTGCGCTGTTACGCACTGTCCGTCTATATTGGGAAGCCTTGCTGTGAACCAGAGGGTCACTCCATGACGCAGCGACGCACGCAGGGCGTTGTTCTTCCATAATGAGACACTTTATAACTGCACGTTGGTCCTGGCATCAATCTAGTCTCAGTAAGACTTTGTAGGGAGGAGGACTACCGCCTGTGGACTCGTTTTGGGAAACTTGCTTCTTGCTTTTGCTTCTTTTGAAGGGAACACGAGCTCAGCGCCTGAAGTAAGTGGACTCTGAACTTGATTTGCAGAGTTGGTTCTGGATGACTTTAGAGGCGGAAACGCGCTTTACTCTTCGCAGCGCGCACAGACAGAAGGACTCGCTGTTGTTGCAATAAGAAAGAATTACAGATATCTAAAAAGGCTTCAATAATCTTATGTTGACACGTGATTTTAACTGATTCTTCTTTTTCTGAAGGAGTCCTAGTTGTGATCTGCGCTCCAAATAAAACAAAAACTAACACGTTAAGATTGGTTAGGCTTTAATAACACCTGAAGATTAAGACTTAATACTTTTAGTAACATATTTAAGTTAAAATTGTTCATACGACGACTGAATGATGCAGATTAAAAGAGGCGCGTTTAGAGAAAGTTTTTTTTCCATCGGCTGTCTGCGTGCTGCAAAGACACACCCCACCAATCTGATATCTACACGCACGCACGCACGCACACGCAAATCCATATTAACAGACTGTCTCCCATTTATTAGATTATCTGTAAAGATGCTGGTCCTGCTCCTGGGAATCGTCTTCCTGCACATCGCTGCTCTTGTTCTCCTCTTTGTGTCGACAATAGTCAGCGTAAGTGAAGCTTTCAGCATCCTACCCAATAATTTCTGTTTGTTTATTTGTAATTATGATTTTGCAAAATAAATGTGGCACCAGTATAATGAGTCACTGATAAAATGGTGTCAAATAAACCGTCAGAGACTCACAGCTGCAGCTTGATTTGTGCTTCTGTGTGACTTGATCCAAGGAAATAATTTTGACTTCAAAAACGCGCGCGCGCGCGCGCGCGTGTGTGTGTGTGTGTGTGTGTGTTGGGGGGGCTCAAATGTCTTGAGTGGCGGTGGGGGTTCAAGAATCCAAATTGTACGCTAATTCTGTGATTGTATGGTCCCTAGACCTCATTATTACATAACATTCTACCTCATTTCAGAAAAATAAGTAGAAATCATGAATGGATCCAAATTGCCTTAAGAAAAAGTGTGTGTGTGTGTGTGTGTGTGTGTGTGTGTGTGTGTATGGGGGGGGGGGCATGTCCCCCCCAGTCCCCACCAAACATTACACCCATGGTTTGACCGAGCTGTGTATTGTTGATGCAGGTATGGACGACAGGGGAAACTACGACCTCAGACCTCTGGAGAAACTGCACTACCCATGTTGGAGGAGTCAGCTGCAACCCAGCTTCAACCGGAGGTCTGTCAGGCCCTTCCAGAGTCTTTTGCTGCACATTTACAATATTATGGGACATGTCCTTTGGGTTTAGAAACAGAACACTTGATGAAACGTCCACCTTGCTGATGATGTGGGCGTGTCACGCCTCATTTGTGACACTGACGCCATCTAGGGGATAGAATGTGTCACTGCTAGCTGCTCCCTGATAGGCTCCTGCTGTATAAATAGTCCTGGTGTGATGTCCATAATAAGGTCTCGTGTTGGGAGTCATAGTGACAGCAGTAAGAGAGCTGTGAATGATCTGGGTGTGGCTGCAGGGAGTATTTAAAGTTGTGGATGTTTGTGTGTAAGAGTGTTTAGACCCTCCAGAACATGCTGCTGCTGGTGCTGCTGATGGGCCACACCCTGTCAGATCACGGTGTCCAGCTCTGGTTTGCAGAGATCACGAGGACAGTTTAAGGCAGCAGCTGCACCAACAAGATATTTATAAGGGATCAGATGAAAATAGATAATGTTTGTTTAAAAAAATCTCATCACGAGTTCATTTAAGCACCTAAATGTTGGGGAAAGCTCTTAGGAGGTGCAGCAGTTGTGTGTTTAGCTGCTAAAAGTGTCGCCACGGTGGTGTGAAAAGTGATGTCACTGGTCTAGAATGGACCCTCTGAGCCAGTGTGTGTTTTGTCAGGCCGGCAGTGCCTGCACACACCGCCAGGTTTGTTTGACTTGCTTTTATTGGTGCGCTGACGCAGAGTGTTTGCACAAGGAAGAAGGCGCGTGTGCTGTTTCTCTGTTCATGGCTTTGGGAAGTGGAAGATAGCCGTCTGCATTCAATCTGCTGAGCAATCAAGTCTCTAATGAAATTAAGTTTCTCCCTTTAGTTGTTATGGTTACTAAATAAATTGGCTGTTATGATGACACCATGCTGAGAGATATAATGACACATTGGTTATTACGCGCTGACTGAGTTACAAACCTGCAGAGCCAGGAAAATGACTTCACAGAATTTGCATCTTCTAAAATTAGATAGAAATGAGGAACGTTTCAGCCTGAATGCAGCAACACAACAACACAAATACTCAGCAATACAACAACTCAGCAACACAAATACTCAGTAAGACAAATACTCAGCAACACAAAAATGCAGCAACACAAACACTCTGAGCATCTGAACTGAAGTCAGGCAGCAGCAGCCCTCATCCTGTTTTGAGTCCCAACTGGAACAATAACACACAGGTTGGAGTTGTATATCCACTCCAGGAAATAGCCAGTGTCACAGTTTTCTACCAGAGAAGGAAGGAAGATGTGTATTTATCAGAAAGCAGCGATGTTTTATTGTTCCTCGCTCGCAGTGTTTATCGCAGAGTTAAATATAACGTGAAAACAGGATCATAGTGGAATCCAGCCGCTGCTCCGGTGTCGGAACTGAGCTGGCTCCAAGATTCAGTGTCATATTCCTTCATTCCCCAAATGATCAGGAGCTATTGTTCTGCTCTTAGATGAACTCGCAGTTTATACGACCTCAGAATGAAACGAATAAAAGCCTCACAGGAGAAATCAAGTTTTTCACTCAGGTGGTGTGATGTGGAACATTTCCCTCATTATCCTCTTTGTTTTTGAGGAGTGGTGATGAATTATGGATCAGTGTTTTTCCATTCCTGTAAGTGCTCCTCCATTAAAGCCACAACTTGTTTTTGATTTATGTTAACACGAGAGAATCTCTACACCACCTTTTGAACGTTTAGTGTCAGAAAAGATTATAAACAACTTTTTCTGAACTCCTGGTGCTTTACATCAGCAGAAGCTCCTGATGCACCGACAGGGGAAGTCATTAGTGATAAAGAAGTTGTGACTCACTACAACAACACAAACAAGATGAGAGGGATTGATGTTAGGAAGGAAACTGTGACACTTTGAAACCTGGATGGGGTCAGAAGGTGAGCAGATTGTCTCCAGGGGTAAAAACAACAACAACACATGACTACATGCTACTCAGACAGACAGCAGAGTGTTTTTCCTGCCATCCAGGATTCTAATGGGTTAATAGCTTTGGAGATCCAGCAGTAAGGATCGATGAGTTCCACTGAAAGTCCTCCTGTGAGGAACACAAAGAGCTTTTAGAAACGAGATACCTGAGCCTCGTTGTTATGGATCCATTACACATTCCCAGAAGTAAACCAGGTTTGGGTTTTATGTTCTGTTTGGGAGGGCGCTCAGACTCGGCTGAGACAAGGCCCGTCCCAGCCTCTGCTGATGTTACATTAGTCTCCTCTTCTTATTTCCCTGATAAATTCATCAGTATGCATATTAGTGTCCCTGTTATTGACTTTTCTTCTCATTCTGTCCTGCAGAGTGGATCCAGGCAGTCCAGGCTCTCATGATCCTCTCCATCATCTTCAGCGTCCTGTCTCTCTTCCTGTTCTTCTGCCAGCTCTTCACCTTGCAGAAGGGTGGACGCTTCTTCCTCACTGGAGCCTTCCAGATCCTGGCCAGTAAGTTCTCCAACCCCTATATTAAAAACATCAAATCAACCTGAGTCACCATCAGGAAGTGCATGCATCATAAATTAGTGTGTAAATATTTTGTATCCAGGAAAGGATCATAAAACCGTTTATAATGAGGAAAATTGCAATAATGTAAGACTTCTGTTCAAGCTGATGTTGGGAAAGTGGTTTCATTATTTTATCTTGGTTATTTTTTGCTAATTATAGGAATTTGTTTTGTACAAAGCAGTATATATGACATAAAAAGGTTTTACAGCAGGAGTTTGTGGATTCTGTGTGGATATTTTTAAGGTGCCCTGATATTTCAAATCAAGTGGATAAAAGCTGGCTCCATGGTTTAGTCACATAAAATAGTAAAATATTCCCAATGCATTTTTGCCTACAATCCTTTTTGAGTTAAAGTCCCATTAGTCGTTACACTGGTGTGTGAAATTTCTTCTCCGCATTTGACCCATCCCCTGGGGGAGCGGTGCAGACACGGCTGCACTTGGGAACC
>SSNS01000106.1:183341-364563 GCA_006937985.1 Aphyosemion australe | reverse complement strand
ATTTGGTGGTTTAACCCTGCAATCCAACCCCTTAATGCTGAGTGTCAAGAGGGGAGGCATTGGGTCCCATTTTTTAGAGTCTTTGGTATGACCCGACCATGGATTTGAACCCACGATCTCCCAGTCTCAGGGTGGACACTCAAACCACTAGGCCACTGAGCTGGTTGAAGCTGAGGGCTTATATGTTGGGATATCTTACTGGTTCATGTGATGATGCTTTGGAATTGAAGGCCCTTTGATTCATTTCATGAGAGAATTGCTTTGGAGTCCATTTTAATTTCTAAAAAAGATACAAATTATTATTTATAATAAATGAAAATATTTAAACAGTAAAACATTTGAAAAACTAATAAAAAATTGCTTTTTGGAATGGAACAAACATCAGTTGCATCAATTAAAAATGGAGAATTATTAGCAAATTTCTCCTCAACAAATAAAACAAGTATGAAGAACAATTTAGGTATCTCACATTTTTAACAAACATCGATCATAACTTAAAACATGCTGCGGTAAAACGCACCCGGTGACATCCTGGCTGAAGAAACGTAAAAGCACAAAGCATTAAAAGCAAATTCTCCCATTTGACAAACAGAAAACATTTTGTACTTTCATCTCAGCAGAAAATCCCCTGACACAGACCCACCGACTGGGTGCTCCTGCCACATAATTCATGGCAGAGAATTAAATGAAGAATCTGAGCCAGTAGGTTTTCATGCTCCACTCGTCTTTTATCCTTCATGCCCTTTAGCCAGAGCGCTGCTCCACCACCACTCCATTGTGTTGTCTCTTGGCAGCCTTTTTGCAAAATGCCAGCTTTTTTCTGGATTCTATGCCAGCGCACGGCCAGGGGCACCCAGGTGCCCACTCAGCCAAACAGGAATGAGACTGGGAATGCTGCCAGCTGTGAGCGTTAAAATGTCAGGGGAAGCTGGCGGTGTGGAGGTCTGACAAACAGATCGGGTCATGTCAGACAAGGGAGGTGGGTGGAAGCTGGAAAGGTCTGCAAAGGCCAGACTGGGGTTCAGTAAGCATGAAAGGCTGTGATGTAACATGGAGGGAAGCCTTCTGGGAAAGAATGACCGACCCGCCTCTGGTGCCAGACAGGGTTCAGACCAGGACAGAGGGACTGTAGGGAAACATGATCCGATGATACAGTCAGCATCATCCCACACTCCCTTTTCTCTCCTGCAGGTTTGTTTGTGATGAGCGGAGCCATCATCTACACGGTGATGAGTCCGGAGTGGGTGCCTGAGAAGGACAACTTTGGCTACTCCTACATCTTGGCGTGGGTGGCCTTCCCTTTGGCGCTCATCAGCGGACTCATCTACGTAATCTTGAGGAAACGAGAATGAGTCCCTAGTAACCCGACAGCAAGTGTTCTGTTCCCTTCTGCAGTTTAAAGCTGTGAAGGTAGCCTCAACAGCGGCTAACGTAGGGGAGCTAATACCAAAAACCAACACAAAACCACCAATACTGTTAAAGATGTATATAGTATCTATGGTTTAAAACCTATTTATAACACTTTTTACATAAATGTACATAGTTTTTGTGTTGCTTTGTCAAATGCGCTTTGTTTAAGCTGATTAAGTGCCTCGGTCTTTGTTTGTAATGATGAAATGATTCAACATGATTTTGTTGTGGTTTTATCTGCCGTTTTGTTTGAGTAATTGCCAAAGATTAAAAAAAAAAAGAAGAAAAAAAATGTTGCCAACCAAAATGCATGTATAGAAACAGGAAGATAAAGCAAACTTATTTATGGACTTGCTCAAATAGTGTTAACATCAAAGGATGTAGCATAGCCTTTAATTGGTTATTTTTCTATTTTTGAATTTGCTATTTTTTTGTTTCCTTTACTACAAAATATGGTGCTATGTATTTATCATTCCTATTACTGATAGAAATCATCTACTAGTTATTTTGTTTAGCTAAACGTTATTTAAAGTGAGAGTCAGAGGAACACTACAGAGCCTCACTGCTTATTTAGGGAACACAACTTCTACTTTGCAGTGTTTTGTTTTTGTTCATCGGCGGTAAAAAACAGTAAGATTATGGCTGTGCACAGATGAGATCAGAACTCTGCACACTTGCAAGGAGATAAAAGAAAATGTTTAACCAGGTTTTAGATGAATCTGTTTGCAATGTCTTCATTATTGTTTCTGTTGAAGCCTCAAGAAGCCAAATTGCCTTTATCGTCAAATCTCTTTTAGGAAATAACACTGCCAACAAAAAAAATTAACTACAAACCACCAAAGTGAAACCGTATGGAAACACATTGCGACATATATAATGTTAACCCTATACGTGAAGGAAGGACAGAGAGACGTGCAGCAACGATACGATTATTTGCTTGACATACTTGAAGACTGACTTGCTGCAGTTTCTGCCTACTTGTGTTAGTTATCTTCTTTCTGCTCTACTGTAAAAAAACACTGTTTATAAATATGTTTGTGCATAACAGCAACTTATAAAGTAATGTAATCTAAAACTCTCGCCAAATAAAACTACATTATCCAGTACTGTGTATTCCACTGTTACAAGAGACGGGCTTTGATGTATGTGAAGCTAAATTTGACCCAGAAGCCATTCTTAAGGATTTATTCTAACAATAAAGTCTGAAGCACCTGCAGGAGCGGAGCATGGAAACCATAAAATCCTTAACCGGTTTCTGGTGTAGAGCCCATAACTGACATGTTGCATGTTTTATATGTGCTTTAAGATGGATACCTAGCTTACAGCGATGTCTTGATGAGCATCCTTTGTGCATGTGGTTGCAAAATTACTGTATCCAACTTGTGTCACGCTCACTGAGGCAAAGGCACGCCTTGCAATGCCAGTTATTCAAAACATGCATCTTGTGTTTCAGTGTCGGTGTCTCCCCTGACACCAGATAAGAGAGTTTAAACCCCGTACGATGGTATATGTCCTCCACTTGACATCTTCTGAGAGACGTTCCTTCTTCAAAACACAGCTATGTTTTACTGAAACTGCTAACTGGCTATAGGTTGTATCTGATTATGGGTTCAGTCAGAAGAGATTCCCTCTAATGACGACTGCCCTGATTTGTTGTAAACCTAAAGCCTTCTCCATCTAAACCTTTACAAAGCTTATTCCAATTTATTCATTATTAAACAATATTTCTGACCACCTAACAGGCTTTTTTGTGTCTTTCATTTTTAGACCGGACTTTGCAGATATCCCATAATAAGCACATTGTTTTGAATGAATCTAACTCATTTTAGAACAACATAAGAGTCTACATACGCTTTTCTGTTCTGACCTTATGATAAGTGTCCAAATCTCCTGTGATGAAAGAGGATTCTTGTTGCAGGCCTAAGAGGTCACAGCCTTCCACTGCCTCCCCCGCTCACATACCAGCTCAGGGTAAAATGAGGACACTGCATTCTGGTCTGTCTCTGTAGGTGTGTGTTGTTGTAGAAAGTCTGGATAAACAGCAGTTAAGCCCCTTTTGCTGTGAAAATTACATGTTTAATATATTACATACAGTATATATACCATATTTGTAATGCTTGATATTGCATATTTTGTGAATTGGACCCCAGGAAGATTAGTAACCGCTTCGGTGGAAACTAATGGGGATCCTAATAAATAAACAAATAAACTTGAGCATACACATGGTGGGTAAATAGATGATGGTTAGTTTCTGAACCAGTACATGAAAAGTTACTGCATTTCTATGAAAAGGTTATTTTAGAGTAGAGTTATTCTCCTGCAAAAGTTTGGGATCACGTGGAAATGTTCTTGTTTTCTATGGAAACACAATATTAGACTACACAGGAAATGAACACAATATGCTGATGCCGTCTGAGGTAGAAATGATTATTTTAAAGGGGACATATTATGTAAAACTCACTGTTTGCATCATTTGTGCTGCCGTGTGGGTTTCTACTGCCTCTATAAACCCTCCAAACATAAAAGAAATCCATCCATCTGTTTCCTGTCAGTGTTTGGTTTCAGGAATTATGTGCCTAAAACAAACCCTTTCAAAAAGTCCCCATTTGTGATGTCACAGATGGGGAAATTTGCATAAGTTGGGCTTTCCCTGTGATGGCTCTGACACTCTCTGATTCACTGTCACAAAGGCCCCTTTTGCTGTGAAAATTACATTTTTTTCCACAAAATGTTTGCACTGCGTTTGTGAAGAAGGCTTCAGGATATCCAACATCTAGAAAGCTCCACATTTGTCTCTTACAGTTGATTCATCTGGGGTTTAGGGTGACAGCAGTGCAGAGAGTCTTATTGAACCGTGATGAGAAGGTTTTTGGAGGATGACCTCATTTCACTAAGGGTGGTAAAGACGCCAGGTCATTGATTCACTGACAAACACCAGAAACAGACTGGTATTCTACAAAAGGTCTAGGGATTGGACTGCTGAGGACTCTGATGGATCCCCTCTCTGATTGTTTGAGGCATCTGGAGAAAAGACTTTCTGGGGAAGAAAAGGTGAGCGCTCCCATCAGTCCTGTGTCATGTTTGGGGTTACTTCTCAGCCAAGAGAGTGAATTCACTCGGTTCAGCCTCAGAACACAGCCATGAATAATGACCCAAACATCCACTCAGAAGAACTCCTCCCAACCATTGATGAACAGCATGGATGATGGAGCACTGTGTCATGAGGCTAAAGTGATATCTAAGTGGCCCAGGAAACAAAACCTTAACATTATGGTTCCATGTGCAGAAAACTCCACTGAAACCCTGTTAAAAAGGCATGTGGAAAAAAATATGAAATTCCAAAGGACTGCAATGATTGGTTATGGAAGGAATGGGCTTCATCAGACTGGACATGTCCCAAAAGTTGACTGTGCCACTGCAGAAGTTTTTGGAAATGAAAAAAAGGTCCAATATAGCAAATATGAACTCTGCATAAACTTCATGTAACAGTCAACAAAAACCTTTGAAACTTATGGAATATCTGTAAATATACTTCAGTGTACCAAAGAAACTTTCACAAAAAGATCAACATCAGTGACAAAGCAAACTGAAAACCAATCCAGACTCCACACAGCCAAGGCTACAAGGCTTTCTGTCTTCAATGTCCTGTTGAATGGCTCCATCTGGTGGTTGAAGTTTGAAACAGCAGCAACAACTTAATTAAACTCTATTTTAACAAACAGCACCTCTCTGTGGTCAAACTGTAGCATTACCTGAGGAAGAGGTGAAACCCCTCATCTCCCCTGGGTGTGGCAGATTATATTTCTCTAACTGAAGTGTGTTAAACCTCATTACCTCAATATATGACCATTAAAGCCTCATTGGTGAGTGTTTCTCAGCCATTAGTATGCACACACTCAGAATAGTCGGGTGATTTCTCCTACTTGTCTGCTCCCTACATTAGTCAGTCTAATGAAGGCTCCTCCTCCAGGTCCATTACTGAGGCTTTCATAGCACAACTTGTCATTAGTGGCAAAAACCGAAGATAAATTAGTCTGCTGCTTTTGAAATTTCTTTAAGATTCAGACCAAAAAGGGGTGTTCAGTGGGATTTTAGAGAGAAAATAGGCTCAAAAGCATTTCCTGTTTGTTACATCAAGGATCATAGATTTAGAAAATATCTGCTTTTTTACAAAAATGTCAGCTGATAATAAATAAAGACTAACAGTAAAATCACTGCAACACAAAGAGTGTGTTAGACGTGTTTTTGAAAGACAATTTGTTTTAAGTGAAACAATATTTCCTCATTCATAAAATTTATAAGAAAAACAATCACACTTCCCCCTCAAGAATGGATCTAGAATAGGATTCCAAATTACTGATGTCGATTAAACCATTCACTGGGCCGAAGTCTCTCAAGAATTATTTATTCATAGCTCTGCATTTATTTGCTGTTTAGACCTAACATATGAACTCATCATATTTAACAAAATATCAGTCTGAAATTGTAACAAATCTTTAAATAAATCTTATAGTTTTGTGCAGAATTAGTTTATAGTTTATCTGCACATATTTGATCAATTTTAGTTTTTGTATAATAAATTTCCACCAGAGTTCTAGCCAAACGTCATAATACATTTTTAGCATTGGACTTTTAAGGTTTGTCGGATAAACGTTTCATCTTATATTTAACCTATTGTTATTTTTGAGTGTTAGCACAGAGATTAATGTTAAAAAAATCTATTTTAGGACTGAATTAAAACAGAATTTTATTGCTGACCCAAATATAGTTGTGTACTTGTGTAAACAACAACTACAGATGTGTGTTAGGATGAAAAGGACCCCTCCTTTCCACCAGACGCTTGAGCAACGTGTAACGTAATAGTGACATTTTACCCGGGAGCGTTTCAGACACAAAATGGGAGCGAAATCATTCCACACAGCTGGTCCTGGCGAGGTCACAAAATCACGAGGGAATTACAACACCACGGGTGATTTTGGAAGTTGTCACAATAACGAGCAAGGAAAAAGACGGCTGCATGTATCCAAAAAGGTTAATTTTCTGTTCTGTTTACCTGAGCTATGGAGGTTTCATGGGAAATGATGTATGTTTTTTACAAGTTAAGCAACTGGAAACCTGCACATGACTTTTATTTTGAAAGTTTGTGGATGTTTTACACTGGTTTTGTGTTTGACTTCCTGTTTTGCCCAATAGGAACTGCAGAGTTTTATGTGTTCTGGAAGTGTAGAACGTAAAAAACAGCCTCAAAACGAAAGGAACATGTCGTTATGCTTCTGGGACGTGTCCAAACAGTTACTTTGCGACCAGTGTAAAGGAACTCATCCACTATAATTAACTAATTGCTGTGAAGTATGTTTCGTGGCCGTTTTACATCTGGTGGAAAGTAGGGTTTAAATTCCACAGGGGATGAGAACAGGACTCTTCATGAATCTGAGCTCAAAGTCCAACCCAGTCATCAATTTATCTGCTGTTTATTTATTTACTAGAAAAGAATAAAGATTTTTGACAGCTGGTAGCAATTACTGAAGAAATTCACGAGTCACTTGACCATACACATGGTGGGTAAATAGATGAGGGTTAGTTTCTGAATCAGTACATGAAAGGTGGTGATAAGGTTTCTGCATTTCTTTTGAAAGGATATTTTAGATTGTTTAATTCTACCTCAAATGTTTGGGATCACTTGGAAATGTTCTTGTTTCTATGGAAACACAATATTAGACTAAACAGGAAATGAACACAATATGCAGATGGAGTCTGAGGTAGAAATGATTATTTTATTGTGCTGCCGTGTGGGTTTCTACTGCCTCTATAAACACTCCAAACATAAAAGAAATCCATCCATGTGTTTTCTGTCAGTGTTTGGTTTCAGGTATTACGTGTCTAAAACAAGCCGTTTCAAAAAGTCCCCGTTTGTGATGTCACTGATGGGGAAATTAGCATAAAACCACCTCTTACGTGCAAGAGAGAGCTGCTGCTGGAGGAAGGTTGGGCTTTCTCTATGATGGCTCTGACACTCTCTAATGTACTGTCACAAAGCATCAGAATTGCTGTTTCACTACAATCCCTCAAAAGTCAATTGAAGACACATTTTATTTGCTGGTCTTTAAACACAGAGTTGCTGGAATGTAGCTTTTGTGGTTGTATTTTTAGATATAGTTATTTTTGTTGCTTTTATTTTTTTTAGCCTCATGTTTTATTGCTTTTGTATTTTTGTGCTTTTTAAAATGTCTTAAAGAGTCAGTATGTAGTTTCCTGTTGATACGGGGCAGTACATACTGTGGCGGTTTCAGACGCCATGTAGCGGGGTGTGCGTGCAACGTCAAGAATGAGTCACCAAGCAGCAAACACAGAACACTTTAATGCCTGGAACGGCTCCCCTCCCCATTCCCCGACATACAAACATAACTCATGGTGCAGAACAACACCAACTAAAAACAACACATAATAAACACTAAACAAAAGTAAAACAACATTAACATAACCCAACAGAACCCCGCAGAACACAACTAAAATGGGACAAAACGAACCCTAACCCACCCCCACAATGCCCCGCGGCCTCTGCCAGGCCTGGCAGTGGGCAGGGCCGCTACAATTCATTTCAGGGTAGTTTTACACCGTATCATCGCTAGTTTAAAAAAAAACATTACGGTAAATGTTACCTGTCGAGCAGAAAGTATACGACCTCAGTGTGACTCCTCACTTCCTTCAGTTAATTCCATTGAGAGAATGCAATGCAATGCTGATGCTAGTTTTCTGGCGGTGTAGGTTCCAGATGTGCTCGAGGTCCTGCGCCTGCCGATGACGTCCAACTACGGCAAAACCACTCAGCCAAAATATATTGCATCTCTTTTTCGATTCTGTTGTTTCACATAGGTTTTGGAAAGAGTTTTGTTATTAAATTCAAGTTTCTTACCGCCTAAATGTTTTTGAACGTGGTAGCATACAGTGGTGGCTCGTCAATAGGGGGCGCTAGGGCGCCGCCCCACCATTCTCATAGGAAGAGGAAGAAGATAGGAATCAGAAAATGTATTTAAAAAAACATAAAATTTAAACTAAACGATCTATACACCATATGGGCTGTAAGTGCTGTGTGTAATCTGCATTTAATTGTAGTTTAATAATGTTCATACTTTTAACACGGCTGAATCGTCGACGTACTTCCTGTCGTGTCCTCTCGGGCGCAGCAATCTTTACCATTGACTTAATACGGGCTAACTGGCACATGCGCACTTGATCCCCAACGACAAGGAATAGGAGAGCTTTTGGTCGCTGAGTAAAGCGACCGCAACAGGGGGAGTCTGCTCAGATCAGGAGGAGGATGCTGATTGGTCAGCTCACCCAGCCTAGACAGAACCGGAAAATTCTCCACAGGCTAGTTCATCGTCCTTTGTTGTTGTGGGGCTGCTGCTAACGTTGACTATGGAGAAAACTAGTAGTTTCATCTTTTTATCATTGGATTCTACGAACCAAGTGGATTTTTTACTATAAGATGGATTATTTTGACCACCAAGGTAAGACAGAATTAAGCTTTTGACTTCATGAAAATAGCTTTGTTTTGCTTTTCATTTAGCAGTCATTGGGTGGTGTTGAGGTAGAAAACGTGGATTCTATTATTTAAAAGAGCCTCTTCCTGTTTAGTGTGTGTGCAGTTTGCATATATTGGTGAATATGAAGCATGTTTTTGTGCTCCTGGACCGGTCCGTAGATTTCAAGTTGTGTGACACATAAGAATGGTAATTTGGCGTTCCCTAGTGGTGACATGTGGTTAGTGCATCTGAAAAACTGACCTGCAAAATGAAGACAAAAACGATCGTTTATATATCACCTCTCAAGATAAATTCACAAGAACTAACATAAAAAAAATAAAATAAAAAATGCGCCCCACCCAAAAAAATTCACCAGCCGCCACTGGTAACGTAACTTCCGTAAGTCGTACATCCAGCCAATCATCTAGTGTGATGTCATCGGCAGGCGCAGGACCCCGAGCTGGCTCACGTACAGAAGGAAATGGCGTCTAATATGGCGTCCCCCAGAGACTATAGACCCACGCCCTATGTATTTTAAACCTGATTTTTATGGTTATATGTTACAAAGCCGCCAATATTTTTCAATGACTGGACATCATTTAATTAATTTTCAACAACATTTCAATGGATATTTCCAGAGATTAATGGTAAAAACTACACATTGTCACTTTAATTCCTATGTGGTGTTCAGCACTTTAGGCTGCCTTCTTGGTTGTGGAAAGTGCTTTTAAAAATAAAGATTCAGATGATTTAGGAAAAGCCACCTCCAGTACAACAATAAGACAAACATTACCTATCACCAATATACTCACTACCAGTTAGCGGTAAATAAAAAAATCATACACTACTAGCAAAGAAACAAAAATAGAACTATCATTAATTGTTTCAGGTTGGAATGGGCAGACTTTAGTAAGAACTGCAGGATTTGCATATTGTCACGTTAACTGTTGTGATTTTGAATTTTCATGGTTTAACAACAAATTCTCTCCTGCATTCTTGAACAAAAGTGAACATTTTCTTGGTGCAAAAAGTAAAAATTATTTTAAAGAAAAGAAAATAATTGTGTCTGCCAGGAACTGACTGGTGTGCATTAATAATTCAGCTCTTTATGTGTCTGGGGGTTCTATGAATCATTGTTTGGCCTTCAGACGGTCAGCGACAAGCTTTTGAAGTAATCATTTTTACTATTCCTAAAATCCTCCCCATCTTGTCCTACCACACCCAATGTCACTTTGACATCCCACACTCCAACCCCCCAGTTCTCCCACTTTGGGTTGACTGGGAGATAATATTTTCCAATTTCTGAAACACAATGGAAGGGATGCAAACAGAAGGCCCACCTTAATCTATCACAGCTCCTTCCAGGGTGCAGGGGTGCACAGTGACAGGCACAAAATCGCCGAGCCGGTGGGGAGGAGGGCAACAGACGCAATTAAGGCTCATGAAATGCAAATGGTGCTTCACGTGGGGGTGGGGGGGTCTCAGGTCTCTCCATGCGCTGCTGCCATCTGCTTGCCATCACCACCAATGGAAGAACCTCAGGGTCTCTGTAATTTGTAGCTTCAATAATTTTGGCCTCAGATGGGGAGGGAAGATGGAGATGATGCTGTGGTAGCTGCAGACATGCAGCTGGTCCAGATTAGATTCAGATTAGCTGGTCTGATCTCAGAGATATGTCCCCTTACATTTCACCACATGTATAAACACACTTCACATGCAAGCTTCACTACACCTGCATAACATGTGCTGGAAAACACACACACACGCACGCACACACACACACACACACACACACACACACACACACACACACACACACACACACACACACACACACACACACACACACACACACACACACACACACACACACACAGTCCCACTCTCACCTCCACCCTTACACAATTCTTGTGATACTCCATCATTGTGGATCCCAATCTAAGGGTCCAAAAGTCCCTGAGGATGTCTACAGGATCTATAAGAACTTGATCCCTGGACACTGGGGGTCCCTCTGTAACCCCAACAGCAGATTTAGGCCCCACTTCTTCCCTGGAGCGTTGTTCCAAGAGGTCAAAGTGGACACACTGTGTTCTTTTTCCCCTTCCTCAATGGCGCAGCCTGCCATTTGTCATGTGGAAACGGAGGATGATACCTAACACTCTCTAACACCCACCACACCAACCCGACTGCTGGGTCAGGACAGAGCCGAGGTCATCGCCACACATGGCTGACCTCTGAACCCACGGGTGTCCATCACAATCAGAACATAAAGCAAAGATTGGCAGCTGATGTAGTCAGGAACTAAATCAACGTCAGCTTCTGCCATACATCAACATCACTTACACCGACAAGCACTTGCACTGAGAGTCTAATCATTTTATGAACAATAAAAGCAGGGAGAGAATAAAGTGATGTGAAGCACAATCAGATGTGAAGGAGCTCTGTTGAGGATTTGGAGGAGCAGACAATAAACTGCAGCTCTTGGTTAGAGAGCGTGATTAGACCGTGACTGTTGTCCACGTGAGAATCTATAGCAGATGGAGAATACCATTAAACATGTGGCTCATGAAGCTGAAGTGGTGCTTGGAATGCTCACCGACAATCTTGAGTTTGTATGGTTTTGTTACTGTCTGCTGCCAAAAGGCAAAAGGAGAGCAGTGATTGTTTTGCCTGTATCTGTGTGCTCATGTTGTAGTTCTGGTGTAATATTGCATGAACCACTGGACAGATTTTAATGAAACTCTTAGAGAATAATCAGTGGGTGCTCTTCTAAAACTGTTTAAAGAGCAAGTCACCCCCAAATCAACTTTTTTAGCTGATAAACTGTATAACGGAATGTCTAATAGTGCTGGAGATGTGTGTAGTCATTATTTTGTGATTTTAGTGCATCTTATTTAAAATATAAATATTCAGCTTAAAATTGTCATTACTGTGCCCACTTCAGGTTAAAATCTGTACTACATTTGAATTTGAATCAGCCATTGCTAATGGCTAAGAGGTACCCTGTAGGGTCGCCACCTGTCCTGTATTAGCAAGGACGTCCCGCATTTTCATCTAAATTGAAATGTCCCATACAGGACGTCCCTTTGTCCCATATTTTGAAAACTGATTTGTAAAGCGCACGGTTAAGTGAAGTCCTGAGCTCCTACTGCCTGTGAATGCACCGGTACATGTAATAATCACATGGGATGGGACATGTGACTGTCCTTGGCCAATTGGGTGACACACTGGTCAGACCTATCTCAAGCGCGGGGCAGAAGCCGGATGGCAGAGATGCTGCAGGTGTTTCGCTTGTTTGGCTGTTAGCTTGTCCATGTTTAACACCATTTATATTGCATATGGAAGGTTCCTGGTGAACCTGGTGAAGGTTCTCAGTCATCCAGGTCATGGTAATCCAAAGCATTCAAATGAAGGGAACTGGACTTCTTTGGTTTCTAGAAGACGTTTTGCTTCTCATTCGAGATTTGTCAATTCTGACTGGAATATGGTAGAGTGAACTTTATGAACTCCTCCCTTATTTTCACAAAGGTGGCAACCCTAGTACCCTGTGACATTACCGATACTGTATTACATGGCTGCACTGCAGCAGAGTTGCATTTTTCAAACAGGAAATGTGGGTGGAGTAAGACTGTGGTAGGATGGCGACTTACTCTTTAGGTTTTGGAATTAATCACTTGAGTCGCTTTTGGACAAAAGCATCTTCCAAATAAATGTATATGAACATGTATATGGCCACCACAACTTCTGAGCCCTAGCCATGCAGAATTAAAATATAATGTACCTGAGAAAAATTCACATCACGCACAAACATTGTATAAGTATTTGCAACATGATAAATTACGGGCATTTGTATAGCGCCTTTCAGAGTCAGAGGATTCCAAAGTGCTTTACTCTACAGTGTATCGATCATCCATTCACACACACGCTGGTGTAGCCACAGCTGCCCTGGGGCGCACTGACAGAGGCGAGGCTGCTCAGCACAGGCCTCCGACCACCACCAGCAGGCAAGGTGGGTTAGGTGTCTTGTGACTCCGTTTGCTCTGCAACGTTGATGTTTTATCTCCACAAATAACACAAGCCTGAAGGAGTTATGCTGTGTGTTGTACATGCAAATGCTGATGTTAGCTTCTACTAGCCGAGATGTTCTCTGCTGTTTCCTGGATGCTAAACCAACAACAGCCTTCCCCGTCGTGAGTCAAGATGGGTGAGTCCATGAATGTTAAGTGACAGTGTGACGTAGATCTGTCAGGATTTTCTAATCCTAGAGTTTCATCGTCTATTTTCTATCAGAAGCTAATGCAGGAGATAGGTGTAGGAGACTATTTTCATGTTCAGCCTGCATGAAAAACTCAGAGTGACTAATTATAATCAGAAATAATCATTAAAAAAATGTTTTTTCAGTGTTCCACACCTTTATTTAAAATATTTTGTTACTGCAAACCAGAGATGCACAAATGGTTATGTTGATGTCCAACTAAGTTGCAGACTGGTCATGTGGACAGTAGTTAAATCTCCTGTAATAGAGTCAGTGAAGCCCCATTAACTCCAACAGTAACAACAAGGATCTCCCTGGGGAATTAAACACTGTACACACAAACCATAAGAGTCTAAATGTTAAATATACATGTAAATAATAATAACACCATAATGGTAAACATTCACCTGCAGCAGGTTTTCTACTCATCTATTTGAGCCACCACTCAAATAGATTGGTTTAAGAAGACCAAAAACTGCACTAAGGTTAAATATAACCAGCTGATCTGTTCGTTTCAGTGTCGTTAATGAGCTTTCTGTCTGGACACAGACAGAACCTTTGTTTTTCCTCAGTGAAAAAATGTCATCAGCCGCTCAAACAAAGCATGTCCTTAAACTCTTAAAGGGCATCCTCAGATGCATATCACAATGATTTATGTAAAGCTCGGAAAATTGTGTAAACTATTCTCATTAAAATATTTAGTTGATCTAATGGAAAAAAAAAAATTTCTTTTCAGAGATAGTGTAGAGATTTAGACCTAAAGGCCAATAAAACCACAATTAGTCAACTTAATTAGCAGGCGTCTTTCTGAGCTTTTGCACATCCTGAAATCAGCCTTTATGTAAATGAAACAGAGACAGGGTGATTACTGGAACAAAGATGAATGCTGTAATCTTCTCTCAGTGGAGTGTCTGCCCAGGCCCATCAGGAGATAGCAGGAGTGGGCTGATAGACATGGGACTTTAAAGCCAGAAGTGCTCCTGCAACTGGGAAGCTGTGGAGTCCAGGAACAAAGGAGCGAGGCTGAAGGGAGATAAAGGGCAGAGAGAATAGTTCTAGGGAATTCTTTCATGTGCAACAAAAACATAAAATGTAAAGGGTATAAGAACATGGCAAGTTAACATGTCCACGATTGTCTTCCTGTGTGAAGCAGACCTAACACAAGAAAGGAAGAAAAATATGGCTGGTGAGTTATGTAAGTGGGGCTGTTTCATTGTTTCCATAGGTTGTGTTTGGCTGTCTACCCTAAAAATGCAAAAAAGGTATTTTAACATTTTTTAACTCTGTTTTTGTAAGATAAAGTTTTAGGACTCCTATAATCAGAGAAATATCTAAAACATGCAGGATAGTGGCCCTCAAGGTCCAGGACCCTCATTCATCAAACGTTTGTAGAAACTGTTCTATATTCCATCCTAGGAATGAAATTTAGAATGTTCGTACGAATGGCCAAAATCCTGATTTATGAAACATTTGGTGGCCACTCCAACGCATATTCCTCTGCAGTCGACTGTTGATAACGCCCACCTGTGCGTACCATAGACAGTATTAAAGGAGTCATCACCTACACCGTGGATATCTACATCCTATTACAGTCTTTTAGACCATTAAAATAAATTGTATTGGAAAAATAAACAAAAAAATTTGATTTTTTGATCCTTTATTGTGAAGGGCATATTTTCTTGCGAGATCACATGCAATATTTCGGCTGTCTCGGACACGCGCGGGACTGAGGAGCGTGTTGATTGGTGGAAGGAAGCAGGACGCAGCTTCAGCGTCTCGCTCCAAAATAACAAAAGTTATAACTGAACCCGACCTGGCAGTGACCTATGGGATCTAACCGTGTATGTACGAGCCCGAGCCTCGCCTCGTGCGTAATGGCGCCCTTGTTTGTTGTTGAGTAGGGACAAAGCAAGCTAACAGCCAGACATCGGCTCTTATGCTGTTGTGAAGATGGAATACACACACCGATCGGAGTTTTGTTTCCCATAACACGGATTATAACATGAGTCGTCAACGGTAAGACATCATTTATGCGTTTCACGTTATGAAATGAGCTTTGTTGTGCTGGTTTGTTCGCTGCTGGTTCATATTTGTTTATATTCGACCTTTGTGTCGGCATATAGGCTAATCTCGTTTTGGAGTGCGCGTGCTCGTGGGGTGCATGTGAGCTGGTTGAAGAAGGCAAGAGTAAACAAACGCGTCAGTGTTAAATATCGGCTTCTCAGCCAGTGAAAAATCATTAGGAAGCCATTATAGACATTTTTTTAAGTGGAAAAGTGAAGATTTCAGGTGATGACTCCTTTAATATACCTGGGACATAGCCCGCCCATTTCTTTCTTAAAGTCTAAAATGAAGCCAAATGGGAGGTTCCCACCACTGCCATCTTGGCCGTGTCACACGTCTCGTCACGCCCAGACAATCCAAAAATGGGAAAAGAGGTGGAGCTGATAGTGGGGCTTTGATTGACACACACAAACTGAATCAATGTAGCTACAACGAGCTAACCAAAACTACACAGAGCTTGGAGCCAGGTAGATAACCCGAATGCTAAAGGAGGTTTTCGAGCGCTTTTAGCCAGAAAAACGCGATTGAGTGAAGCTGGCCTCCTGCGTCTATAGCAGCTGTTCCCAGTCAGGAGACAGGAGAAGCCGATCGCTTGCCTCGCCCGACTGATTTGTGGCAAATTTGCAGATCTCTGATCTTAGAGTTGCCGCTGCAGAAGGGAGAGAAACCGAAACTCTGTAATACTCCCTTCTGTAGTTTATTGTCATGATGTTGGTTGTTGTTGTTTGAACCAAGTGCAGGTGAAGACTCCAGGAGGCAGGCAGGTGAATAATGACAAACCAGGAACTAACAGGAGGACAAAACAGATTAACAGGGTTTAACGAGAGTAAATCAGGAAGATCTGACACAAGTGAATGAAACCAGGATGATTATATGCAGAGGGATGTAGTTTATAAATCAGGGACAGGTGAGCTAATGGGAAACACGTGTGCATAATAAGTAGAGCTGAGGGAAGAAACAAACTGAACAAGAGACAGATTATGACATTTGTAAAAAAAAAAAAACATAAAAAAACTTGTTTGTGGTTTAATCCCAACACCTGCTCATGCTGATCTAGGTGCAAATGTTACAACCAACAATGCAATAAAATATTCAAAAGGATAAACCCTCAACCAATCAGGAAAAAAAGATTTAACGTGACAAGATTAGGAGCCGTGAAAGACTTCTCAGTGAACGCCCACACACACTTGCACTGGTTTCATTTCACTCCAAAAGTTATACCAGGATCATTTATCAAAAAGACAAGTTGATGGGGCTCATATTCGTCTGCATAGAGATTTGTCGGCTTGACCCTCAGAACCTGAGTATAAGCCCTCACCCTGCCTAGAAACACCACACACACACACACACACACACACACACACACACACACACACACACACACACACACACACACACACACACACACACACACAAGCCTGGATAATGTTCCGACAGCCACCACTCACACTGCTGTAACCTCGTGCTGCACGGGGAACTTTAAGGACATCCCCACACAAACAGCACAGCTCCTTTATGATTTCTCCCCTTAACAATCAAAGGCCATATGGCAAACATATTCCTATGGTTCATTGGCTTTTATGGCTACAGCTTAAAGAATTGGCCACAGCTTGGCTGCAGGGTGTTTGGGGGGCCGGTTTGAAGGGTAAAATAATATACTCTGCCCTCAGTCCATTAGAGTGCCTTTATTTCTATTAGTGCCGTCAGTGGGCACTCTGGGACCACTGAAACAAGCCTGGTTAATTAGGAACAAAAACATAAACACGACGTCTTTTAGAGCAAAGTAGACGACGGACTGCTGCTGAGTCCTTCTGCACCTCTGCTCCATCTCCTCGGTCCGTTTATGCATCATTTGGTCACTTCACTGGAGTTAATTGTGCTTCTCTGGGAGAGTCAACAGCCAAACAAAAAGTGATTTAATTCTGCATGAACTACCTCGAACATAAACGAAAGTGACTTTGGGTTCTTGTTAGGTAGAGGTAACTCACTCCATTTATGAATTTAATGGTCCACACAATGCTGAAAGAGCAACAGAAACAAGGCTGAAACACATCTGAGGTGCTAACGGGAGGATATTTGCAGCAGTATTTTTTTCAAACGATGGGGAGCAATAACTCAGCAAGTTTTAGAAACATTAACCTGCCACTTAATGATTTCTGCTGATCCAGAACAGAACCTCTGATGACAACCTTAAGACCAGTGTTTCACCTTTCTCAGAAGTGAGCTGCGACGGCATCGGACCAAAAAAACATAACGACGTGGAACTTTATCTTTCAGGAATTTCATGGCTATTTGACTCATTCTGTGAGGACCAGTATAAAGTTTAACCTCTTTCCTTTCTTTCCTCAGTGGCGTTTTACAGCCTGCTGTAAGTCACTCAAACAGCATTCTGCACCCCTCCATTGACCTGCATCTGGACAGCATTTAGGGTCACAGAAGTCACCCGGGCAAGTGCTAAACCATGTGGAAACTTCCTCCTTCACTTTGCAGGGTCACTGTGTTCACGGGGTGAAGAAGAAGGTCCCAGTGTTGGAGGAATGGAAGACAAATGCAGTTTGAGGTGGAATAACTGAAGAGTAAACTTTAAAGGGTTCAGACCGAGCTGATTAACTGATTAGGATTATCATCCAGCAGATTCAGCAGAATGAAGGGATTTCCCTCACAAACCGCTGGCCACGGACCACTTTGAAATCTCTTGTAATAAGAAATTTTGTGGTGTGTTTAATACTTGGGAGATGGAAATGATTACATCTCATTAGTTCTCTAAAGCCAGTCAAAAATCTTCCACTTACTCATCCTGAAATGCTCTTCTCAGTGGAGGCATCTTTCCAGAAAAACAGCTTTAGGAGAGAGAAGGGTTAAAGATTGGAAAACACATTCTAAAGAAAACCAAAAATAAGCACAGAAGTGAGAACAAAATACTGTCTTTGTCGAGTCCAAAAGAAGAGTATGATAAAAGACAGATAAGAAGAGGCAGCTCAGTGTTTTGGACTACTTGAAATGCCTCTGTGAGACCCTGTGGACTCAAAACAGGATGAAGGATCCTGCTGCAGGAAGTAAACATGGCCCTGGGAGAAAAAAGGGCAATATTTACGACCAAGTGAGAAAATATGATGTTACTGAGGGAAAAAATGTGTTGTTCATAAAGTCAAGAGAAAGTCTAGCAGCAGCATTTGAAGTAAAGCCAGTACCTCGCTGAGCTTTTGGCAACTAGATGGGACGCACAACATAAAGAGAAAATCAGTACATGGTGTTAAGAAAAAGTATTTACCAGACAGATGTGTCTGTTTTTGCTTTTTTGTCACCGTTTGTCAAAATGTTTCAGAGCAGCAAACTAATTTCTATTGATACGATTGCAACATATGTGCAACCATCATTCAAATTTTCTTTTTGAAATTTAGTTACAAAGCTTGTTAATTGTCTATTTTGTGTAAATAACAGTCAGTGCATTCACAAACCTCTTTCAGAACTGCGCATTTTGCTCACTGAACATTTATTAAAAGGTGAGTATTGGCAAGAATCTAGCAATACGATATCACACTACAGGGCAGATGATATATGTTGCAATTTTTAAGACTCAATTTAATTGCAAAACTTTCAAGAAACATCCAGTGTTATTGCAAGATCTCATTGTTCCATCAGAGTGGAGGCAGTAGAAACTACTGCCACCTAGCAGTCGGAGTTTGAATTGCACAACACAAAAGAAATACAGTAAATGTTTGCAAGTAAATTCTCAATTAAAAAATCGATTCACTGCTTTTAAATATTGATTCAGTATCATAGCATGAAATATCACAATATTTCAGTGTATCAATATGTTCTTATATCCCTAACATATGGTGCAAAAAACATCAACAAGGCCCTGCAAACTTAGAAACCAGGTTTCAAGACATTTAAAAAAAAAAAAAAACAACAATTCAACTCTGTGCGATTCTGGACTGACACAGAGATCTGACAGACAGACAGCCATAGAAAGGATGCAAGAAGCTGAAGGAGTGATAATTGATTACAGATCACAGAACGGTTCATCTCAGGCAGAAGCTGCAGAACACACTATGGAGGCTAATTGCAACATGGGAGGTGAAGTCAAAGAGGGCTATTATTCAGTGGCAGATGCATCATCTAGTCTTGTAATTAAAAAAATCATTAAGATCCAGACAGATGGGGGAAAATGGCATCTGATAGTGAATATTGCATCATTGGTCAAAGTCAAGAAGAAACATTACATTTAGGAAAATGAGCATTTGAAGTAGTTGACAGGAAAAATTAACCTAGGACAACATTCTATCTAACCACCCACAATCGGACAGCAACGAATCAAAGAAGGACGTTGAGCTGAATGCTAAAAAACATAAATACAAGGTGACACTCAAAAAATTAGAATATGGTGCAAAAGTCCATTTAAGTCAGTAATACAGCTTAGACTGAGAGACCATCTAAAGGCTCAGACACCCTTTGCAGGTGTTTAGGATTCATTAGCTGATTAGAGTGTGACACTGAGTCTAGAATATTGAACCTTTTCACAAAATTCTAATTGTCTGAGATTTTGAATGTGGGGTTTTCATCAGCTGTAAACCATGATCATCACAGTTATAACAAAGAAAGGCTGAAATACCTGGCTTTGCATCAAATGAGTCTGTCTCAGAAGCGTCTGAATCAGAAAGTACAAGTCAGCTGGAGGAGAAAGTATTGGAATGGCTGACAGCAATGTGGCTCTATGACTCCATTTGCTTTGCAACATTGATATTTTATCTCCACCATGCATAGACCATGGTAAGAATGAAGTAGGTCGTACTCTGGGGAAACAAAGCTCTGGTGCACCATTTTTAGTAACTAGAAGTGAGCCACAGCAGAGCTGAGCTTCAGACGACAGCATTTGGAGTCTTATTTCCTGATATCTGGACATCTCTCCTCTGATCGGCTAACAGCAACATGACTCTACCACTGACTCTGTTTGCTCTGCAACGTTGATGTTTTAATAACACAAGCCTGAAGGAGTTCTGCTGTGTGGTGGAGTTGCTAATGCTAACGGTTAGCTTCTACCAGCCAAGATGTTCTCTGCTGTTTCCTGGGCGCTAAACCAACAACAGCCTTCCCCGTCGTGAGTCAAGATGGGTGAGTCCATGAATGTTAAGTGACAGACGTAGATCTGTCAGGATTTTCTAATCCTAGAGTTTCACCGTCTATTTTCAATCAGAAGCTAATGCAGGAGATAGGTGTAGGAGACTATTCTCATGTTCAGCCTGCGTGAAAAACTCAGAGGGACTGATTATAATCAGAAATAATCATTAAAAAATGGGTGTTCAGTGTTCCACATCTTTAAGTTCAGTGCATGCTGTGATAAGATATAAACTGTGCTATAACAGGTGGTTGAACAGAATATCAAAAGGTTACACTGGTCCTCTGAAAGTAGATGGTGTATTTGTTTTCAGGGATGTGTTTGTCTATATGTTAGAGTTTTCTTCTGAAGGAATTTTCACACACTGGTGGTGAGAAGACTTCATAAGGTTTGTACAACAAAATACACAAAGCCGCAACGCGGCAATTTTTCAAGTGCGTCCCAGAAGCGGTACGCCACGCAATGCCAAGATAGGATCGGGTTCTATTTTTGCTGCAAGCCGCCTCTGGGACTCGTCAATTTCCACAGTTAACAAAGGGCTAGGCAGGAAATCACACGCGGTTTCAGTGTAAAACGTCCGGTAATATTCAAAATAAAAGTTTATTGCAGCGATGCAATTTCACAACAATGTAGATTACGTCTATACGTGTGACATTACGGCTTATTTACTCCCTACATCGTTCGAGAAATGCAGCGGTGTGCTTTTCATGGCTTTAATCCTGGCAGTGGAGAGGAAAAACATTATATATGACATCAAACAGTGATGTCAAATGTGAGTTTTTTATTTTTGGTTTAATGGTGGATGGCATAAACAAACTGACCTCTGAAGTCTCGAGGGATTTTGTGATCTTGCAAGTCCAGCGAGGATCACAGCGGAGAAGCCGTTTTGCGGCTGAGATTCGCCCATTGTGTACTGGCACGCAGCGAAACTCGCGAGAAAACTGTTCCGCTGCCGTATCTGAAATAGGGGTTACAGGGATAAACTTGTGAAGGAGGCTAGGGATCCGTATTTTTAGAAATTGTCTACAATCAACAGTGTAGATCCCTATGACCTCAAAGGAAACAAATGGAGCTGAGACGTTTCATTACTGCCTCCAACTACTACACTGGATATTACAAACTATCTAGTGTTTGGGATCAGCACATACACATGTCAGCTTTTTAAAATTACACCGAAAGCAGCGATCCAGGCTATTTGCCGTCTCTTTGTTAGTTCTCCTATTTTCTGTCCTGAACCTCTTTTCCAAGCAAGAAACAAAGAAAAAATCTTATGTTATCAAGTTTTTGCTTCTTAAAATTGCGTGACCTGCATGGCAGCCCTTCACACAACACACGTATCATTTTCTGCTGGTTTTTTAAGCTCACGGCACACAAAGCGACCAATGCTTACGTTATTTATACACTCATCTATCCCATCATGCAACGCACCTACAGCACCAGATACGTTATCTGACAAATAGGCCTTTCACACTAGCATCAGCTCTACCCGGCCTAGTTAGGGTAACGAGTGTTCACATACGGGTAGCCCGGTAATTTTCCACATGCAACCGGACTTTTTTTCAACCCACTTCCCAAGGCGGTCTGCCTGGGGCTGAACTGGTCCAACACACCCACTGCTGACTGACTGGTCGGCTCAAATTCACTCTTACCATTAGGAGGAGCTTCGACTGGCGGATAGAATCAGCCAGCGGGGGCTTCCTGCATGAGCGATTCATTATCATTCTGGATACTGTGGAGTTAACAAGCCTCTGACTGAAGCCATTTTTTTCTCTGCCTCTCTGGAGCACACACACACACACACACACACNGGCCATCTCTCCTCTGATCGGCTAACAGCAACATGACTCTACCACTGACTGTTTGCTCTGCAACGTTGATGTTTTAATAACACAAGCCTGAAGGAGTTCTGCTGTGTGGTGGAGTTGCTAATGCTAACGGTTAGCTTCTACCAGCCAAGATGTTCTCTGCTGTTTCCTGGGTGCTAAACCAACAACAGCCTTCCCCGTCGTGAGTCAAGATGGGTGAGTCAATGAATGTTAAGTGTGACGTAGATCTGTCAGGATTTTCTAATCCTAGAGTTTCACCGTCTATTTTCTATCAGAAGCTAATGCAGCAGATAGGTGTAGGAGACTATTTTCATGTTCAGCCTGCATGTTAAACTCAGAGGGACTGATACTATTGGTATTTTACCAGTTTATTTATTTATTTGCTTTTTTTTCTTTTTGTTTTTTTTTACAAAAGTGTTTAATTTTTCACATGTCAGTGTGTTTCCTCTTGCTTTCCAGCATCAGATATTGATATTCCTTTTGCATTTCATCAAAGACCCATCACTAACAGTATAAGGGACTGTTGATGGAACTCATGCTTTTCATTTGTGTGGGATCAATGAGAACTAATTCTCTATTGTATTGAGCTAATGGTGAATGCAATGAGACCCTGGGAAAAGCTTTTCATTAACAGAAACTAGCTTTTAATGATGTCCTGTCTCATTAAGACCAATGGTTTAAATTGATCTTGCTTCATCCCACTGCCCAGTTGTTTGACCTTTGACCCCGAGTTACAGTAGTTAAACTGTAAAGCAGGCAGCTTGGCAGCTCTGCATCTGTCACTGTAGGCCCACACAGAGCATAATGAGGAAGAGAGAGAAATAATGGACGTTAGGATAATAATCCATAAAGAGGGCAAAGGTCCAAGATGATGATCGTGAAAGTGGCGATAACAATGCTGCTGAAGTTGAACCACACACCCTTCCTTCTACCCTGAAAAACCATCTTCCTGCTGAACTCAGAAATCTTGCAATGCTTTCCTAAACTGGTCCAGCCTTGTTGCACCATAGCCTGTAGGTAGGAGACAAATGAGTGACAGAGCAATCACCTGGTTATGTGTGTCCAGGGACTCTGTCAAGTTGCCCAGTGGTCATTATAAAGAAGCAGGAAGATGGTGGGGGATGCCACCAAATGATCTCACCTCTGTGCCCCCAGCTCAACTCTTTATATGCTAATGACTCAGTCAAGCTGCCCCAAGAGCTAATTTGTAACAGCTTGCCCAATCAGTTGGGAACTCTTTGGTTGCCATGGTGCTTCTCAGCAGGGGTGCCATGGTACCAGGATGAGTTTGTAAGGAGGGACAGGTGGACAGCAGGGATGTTGGTTCCTCCACTGCCACCTCCTTTACTCCATCTGACTGAACACCAGCTGTGTCTACCTCCGCATGTCACGACCCTAAGAAAACCAACCAGGCAGAGGTCATAGTTTAGTTTAGGTTCCGGGTTACATGAAAATATGTAATACTGAATAAAAGACAAACTTTTTATGCAAAAAGGAAACATTAATTTCCATTTTTTAAATGTAATTGTTTACAAATCTCCAGCTAAATTAAAACCTGTATTTGGATTTAGCTAAATTACACTAAAAAAATCATACAAGAGTTATTCATTGCAAAATGTTGCTGCTTGATTACATTAAAATATTGTCAATAGAATAATTATAAACATGCTATGTTTTGTTTGCATTTTAGAGCTTCACTTCAATCTTCAAGTATGTGGGCTATGGTGTAAGTTCAATAATAGTGAGATAATTGTGTAATTTTTGGATTTAATGAGTAGCAGGTCATGAGCAGGCATCAAACCACCAATTAAAAAACCCTCTAAAATCGTGAAAATTCTGATAGCATTAACTTAACTTGTTGAAGTTCCTTATTTTACAATATTGTTGATTTGTTAAATTGTAACAGACACTAGTGACATAAATCTCCACTCAATTGGCCTTTGTCAGACACGTGACCTGCCTGTCAACCACACACCCCTGGCACCAGTTTGAGTGTATGACTCGCGTTGCTAGGGGAAGCCGCAGCCGAAGTTAAAGAAACACACAAGAGTCAAAAGGATGGCTAAAAAGAACAAGGACGAACGCATCCCTTACTCCTACTTTACACTGGAAGCATCAGCGGCGCGGAACGGCAGCGGAACGTTGCTGCTTCAAATAGAATTATAGTCTGTGGGGGTGATTCAAACCTCACTCATCTATCCCATCATGCAACGCACCTACAGCACCCGATACGTTATCTGACAAATAGGCCTTTCACACTAGCATCAGCTCTACCCGGCCTAGTTAGGGTAACGAGTGTTCACATACGGGTAGCCCGGTAATTTTCCACACGCAACCGGACTTTTTTTCAACCTACTTCCCAAGGCGGTCTGCCTGTGGCTGAACTGGTCCAACACACCCACTGCTGACTGACTGGTCAGCTCAAATCCACTCTTACCATTAGGAGGAGCCTCGACTGGCAGATAGAATCAGCCAGCGGAGGCTTCCTGCATGAGCGATTCATTATCATTCTGGATACTGTGGAGTTAACAAGCCTCTGACTGAAGCCATTTTTTTCTCTGCCTCTCTGGAGCACACACACACACACACACACGCACGCACGCACGCACGCACGCACGCACGCACGCACGCACACACACACACACACACACACACACACACACACACACAAACTACTGCCAGGACACACAGCAAAGCAGGATGCAATATCAAAGTGTCCAAAAGTAACACTGCTCAGGCCACCTTTGTTTAATAAGGAAGACGCAGCGGACTTCTCCGCTCTCTTTTGCCCCACCCACATGCTCAGAGATCTGCTCATGACTTCACTGGTATCTTTGCGCCAATTTTTCACGCCAATTTTGGAGACCGCCAATGTGCTCAATCATGTCCGCATTCCTAAGGCAGTGTGGAACAAACGCGGCCAGGCTGGGGCAGGCGGCAAAGTGGAGTGGAGCTGATGCTAGAGCATAAATGACAAAAGACTGATACTGAGGCAACGCTGAGTCTCAACAAGTCAAATGCAAATTACTGATTAATTCTTATACAAAACTGAATTCCTTTCTTGGGCACATTTGGATGCAAATGTAAGTGAGTAGAATTAAAGAAGTTATCCCTCAGTCTGAAAGACCATAAAGTCCTTCAATCCACAACAATCACTTCTAAATAAACCAAGCCTCTAGTGAAGACAATGGAACTCTACTTCCTTTCAAAGATCCATCAGACCCCTCATTCTGTCCTTAATGAGCTGTTGTAAAAACCACATTGTCTCTGCCAATCAGAATGAGAAGAGGTGGGGGTCAGGGGAAGATAAACTCCCACTGACAGGAAACTTTCACTGTGAAGAACTCTGCTCACAACAAATCCCTTTGACTCATGCTACAATCAGAGTCTCCAATTAGGCCAGAAAGAGGAAAAATAAAGGTTGTTTGCCTATTAAGGGATAAGACTTGGAAAATGTATGTAAGACAGTGAATTTTGGTTCTTTTAGGAAAGATTGAAAGGTAGAATGAATAGAAAAATAAAAGCACAGCGCTTTACAAAACAAAAGCCCAATAATTTATTGAAATTATTTGATTTTCATTAAGTCAATAAAACCCACATTAAATCAGACCCTTCACTCCATAGCTAACAATTACACTTGTGGTACTAACATTACTGGCACTTCACCAGCAATTACAATGGCAAGTAATCAAGCATTACTTGCCATTAAAATGGGACCTCCATAAATCAAAAAGTATATACTTGCAAGGGATAAAGTTTACGGTTGAGAGGTGATGGATTGAGAGTGCTTGTCACCTTTACCTCAACCCACAGACAGACTAAAATTACAAGGTCTTGCTTAGATTAGTATGCTACTTGAACAGTAAGAGCCCCATCAATCTTTGCCTGTCGAAATGCTGCAAACTTGGCATGGCCATAAAACAGCCCAAACAGTTTGCACTTATCAGAATTTAAAGCTCAAGACGTCATGGAATGTCTGCATACTGTGTTTGACAGGAGGAAAAGCCAAATGAGGACCATTAGCTAAAAATAAAATGTCTGGAAGAACATACTTGGTATGCAAAGGGCCATTTCTTACAAACAGTTAGTGTATTTGTTGGTTTCCACTGTACGCTATTTGGAAAACAGGACTAAGGGTTTAAATAAGTAACCATAGTAAAAACTGGCAATGCAAAAAAGGCACAAAGCAGCCATGATGTTGCGTCAGCAGTGCCATTCATGGTCAGCTGTGTTTGGTGTCCTCAGTGCACAGGTTAAAGATTGATGCCTGCTCTAATCCCCATCTCCTCCCACATGTGCGCCCACTTTCTCTTCCTTTGTCACTGCAACCCAAAGCAGAATCAAAGAGCCCATTGAAAAAGGCTGGAGTGCCAGCACACCCCATTGCACATGAAAACCTGAGGTAAGTCCTAAACTTTGAGGTCCTCATTGTCCATGTGCACTTTGACACAAGGCAATAAAGAAAGCCCTGCTCTAAGCTATAACATAAGCTCAGAAGAAGGGGCAGAAAAGCATTCACCCAATCATTAACCCTTGGGCCTGGCTCTGGAGCCAGGAGAATGGGGTAGTTCCACCGTAACACCCTGCCCCTTATACCTCACACACCACCTTCTTCGACAGACAAACCCCTCTCTAGCAGAACAGCCCCCTTTTGTCCCCATGTGCCATACGTGATGGATTCTAGTGGTTGGGAAGAAAAGAAAGACCGTGGAGGGTTTTATAGGCTTGATTGGCAACTTTGGATATCCAAACTGTCAAGAAGCCAGGCAGAAATAGCTACGGTACATCAAAAATGGGCCGATCCCAAAAAGGCAAGAGGGCAAGGGGCATGGTGTTAATGAAAAATCATAATGATAAAGAAAGAAATCCCAAATGTGCTTCTTGGCCTTTTCTCTGGTGGGTTAACTGATCTTGTGAATGCTGAAGGAGGATCATGCAGATATTTTGGGGGTGCAGAGAGCAGGGACAGTGTTTTACAGAGGTCTCTTTGGAAGCATGGGGCATTATAAATGCTAAATACGAAGCCAGGCCCAGCTGATCGCCATGGCCTGCGGCAATCAATAAGTGAATGGAGACCAGGTGGTGACAGTGCCATTCAAACGGAAAGGAGGAGGACTCGGATTTTAACAAGAAGAGCACAACTGAATACACAATGGAGGTTAAGACAGAGAGATCATGAAAGAGCTGGGAACCCTCTAACACACACCGATGGTGAAGCTTTGATTACGGCACAAACCAAGGAGGAAGAGAATGATGCATGTGTGTAGGATCTCAAAACCCCTCTGGGTAGACAAAAGAATGGGGATCCAGAGCCAAAACTGACTAATGGTAAAGGTATTTCTCAAACATTATGCAGTAATTACTATAAAATTACTGTATAATTTTTACCATGTGCAATAACCTGCTTTGTATAATTGTCCATGGTGAATCACAAACGCATCTGAAACATATTCTTTTATCTCATGTGCTTAATGTGTACCAAGTATATTTTTTAGCATGGAAACGCACACACCAGCTTTGTACTGCAGATCATACATTTTAACAGCATTTTATGACCAGAAGAAAGTGGATAAATTTCATTTCAGTACATTGGTTATCTAGAAATCCAACTGGCCCCTTTCAGATTCAACCCTAATATTAATCTTGGATGATCCTTCAGAAATAAATGACACAAGAGGTGTAAACCACCAACACTGAACAAAAAAAATAAACATTTAATTGCAACCCAGAAGTGCATGCAATCCCAACCCATGCAGGATGGTTCTAGTACAAGGTTTAAATCAAAATAAATAAATAAAAATATTTCTTAGGTAATTTTTCCATATCTCATGTTACCTTACGTTGATGTTGTTGCTGTGTTTGAAGGTTTTGGGGCTGATTGCACACGGCAGAGTTCCCGTTTTGCAAAATCATAGCTTCTAGTTTGAGCTTTTGCTGTTAAAAACTTTAACATAAATAGAAAATTTCAACGACTCACGTGAAATACATTTTCTGACACCATCAGCTTTGTGCTGCAAGACTGAAGCCCTACATCTAACCTAACTATAAAACCCAACGTCAGAAGTAAAAAGGATGTTTGCCTATCTAACAAACCAAGGACATCATGTTTTTTTTGTGCCACTGAGTGAATTAAAGGTGCAATATGTACAAATGAAGTAACAATGACATCCTGTGGTAAAATCGGTCTTTGTCAGACATGTGATCTGCCTGTGAATCACACCCCCTTGGCGCCATGTTGTGTGTATGTTGACTTGCGTTGCTATGGGAATCCGCAGCCGAAGTTGGAACAGCACGCAAAACAATCAAAACAAAGGATTAAAAGATGAAGAACGAACGCATCCCTTACAGGGACCAACTTGTGAAGGAGGCTAGTGATCGATATTTTGAGAAATGGTCTACAATCGACAATGTAGATCCCTATGAACTCCACGTAAATAAATGGAGCTCAGACGTTTCATCACTGCCTCCAAGTTACCGCGTTGGATATCAAACTATCTGGTGTTCGGGATCAGCGCATATCAGCAGTTTAAAAATTACAAATCATCTGAGGCATATGGACATTTTACACATGGCTGGGTACAAGATATTAAAGTCCCAAGTCATCATCACACACTGGTGAAATTACTTCTCCGCATTTGACCCATCCCAATGGTGGGGAGCGGTGAGCTGCAGCTGTGGCCGCGCTCGGGAACTATTTGGTGGTTTAACCCCCCAATCCAACCTCTTAGTGCTGAGTGTCAAGCGAGGAGGCATTGGGTCCCATTTTTTCAAAGTCTTTGGTATGACCCGACCGGGAATCGAACCCCGATCTCCCAGTCCCGGNGTGTAGTATACAGGGGGTTACGAGAGGCGATTAACACCACATGACCAGCTGCCGATCAGCAATCGTAAGCTCCGACGGATTTTTGGCGTGCTTGATATTTTGCTCGTCCCTCGTGAGGGTATCGCACTGTTGAAGCGGCGCTGCGAGCGTCTGTGACCCAAAAAGTATCAGAACCGCACACGGCGCATGCGCAAACACAGAAGCAGTAGCGTAAATGAAGGAAGTGGAAGCGAAAACAAACCAAAAGGCTAACCCACTTTCAAAATAAAAGCAGCGTTGCTTTGTTTTGATGAAAAATAAACTTTTTTTCTTCAGTTAACAGCGGGAAATGCTGTTAATTTATCGATTTTGATCAAAAGTGGATCAAATATAATACAAATAATATGTTTTCGTTGTTATTTTGTTATTTAAGGAACAAACCAGACTTTTATTTTTATGTCAGATTGATTTTTTAACCGTAACAACAAGCAGCTTTTGCCATGAAGCAATAGAGTACGCTTCTATTCCAAATGCCGTCCTTGTCCTCCCATAGTCAGACCAACGTGTTGCGTCATATATACTTTTTTTTAGCTGCGATGAGTTCATGCCAGACGTACAGTGTGAGCAGTCAGGTCGCATCCGAGAAGTGGGTCGTACAGTGTGAGCACATGACTCGTGAGATTTGCTCTGCGAGGAACTCGTACAGTTTGAGCTGAAGCTGAACGCTACGAGTGAAAAAGTCGCACAGTGTACGCCCGGCTTTACAGGGACCAACTTGTGAAGGAGGCTAGGGATCGATATTTTGAGAAATGGTCTACAATCGACAATGTAGATCCCTATGAACTCCACGTAAATAAATGGAGCTCAGACGTTTCATCACTGCCTCCAAGTTACCGCGTTGGATATCAAACTATCTGGTGTTCGGGATCAGCGCATACACATGTCAGCAGTTTAAAAATTACAAATCATCTGAGGCATATGGACATTTTACACATGGCTGGGTACAAGATATTAAAGTCCCAAGTCATCATCACACACTGGTGAAATTACATCTCCGCATTTGACCCATCCCCACGGTGGGGAGCGGTGAGCTGCAGCTGTGAGCTGCAGCTGTGGCCGCGCTCGGGAACTATTTGGTGGTTTAACCCCCCAGTCCAACCCCTTAGTGCTGAGTGTCAAGCGAGGAGGCATTGGGTCCCATTTTTTCAAAGTCTTTGGTATGACCCGACCGGGAATCGAACCCTGATCTCCCAGTCCCGGGGCGGACACTCTACCACTAGGCCATATGCTAACATTTTGACCGCAGGACTGCAAAAACACAGTAGTCTCTGCCAAGGTAAGCACTTTCAGGGATCCCCTTTCACTCGAGACCAGAGTAGAGGAACCGAAAGTTGTACTGAAGTCAGAGTAGCGCTACATCAACATATTTTTACTCAAATGGCAGTAAAAAGAAGCCATCCCCAAAATTACTAAAGTAAGAGTAAAAAATTATTTGATAAAAAGGCTACTTGGGTGCCGAGTAACATCTTAGAATTTTGTCATCAGACACAATTAAACGGTTATGTGCAAAATCTTCTATTTTTGAGACTAAATTGAAAGGAAAATGACGCTTAAATAACATAATTACACATTAACAATTTATAAGCATAATATAGATAAGCAAAACTCTTCAAATCATATGAAGAAATCTCCGTTTATACACCAAGCTCTCCCATCATGCAACGCGCCACAGCGCCCGATACGTCATCTGACAAAAACCGATTGGTTACTGCAATCACTTCTTCACTGCTGTTCTTTTAGTTTCATGGCTGTTGACAGTTATGGATCAGCACCAGATGATTCTAGATGACAAGCAAAGACAAGTCATACACACTAAGTTGATAAGTAGATACATTGTCATATCTGGTGTTAGTGCTCTTGGGTGTTTTACAGTTTGTCTTCGGCATTAGAAGAAGTGCAGTTGTTGCCATCTTGCTGTTAGAGTTCTGAACAACTCATTAAAGGAAGTAAAACCTTGTGCAGGCCCAGCCTCCGTCAGTACGCCCCAGGGCAGCTGTAGCTGCAATGTAGCTCATCCCCACCAGCGTGTGAATGGATGGATGATTGATTGTGTTGTGAAGCGCCTTGGGGGGTTGTAGAACCCTAAGAAGGCGCTATACAAATACAGTCCATTTACCATAAAACGCCACGAGTCAATACTCATTATTCACTTCAAGGCAAGGCAGCTTTATTTGTATAGAACATTTCATACACAGAAGCAATTCAATGGGCTTTCACAGGAGCAAGAACAGCAAGAACATAAAACGTTAGAATCAATGGTTACAACGTAAAACAGCAGATTTTAAAATCAAATGTAAAATACACAAATCAAATTAGATGTAAGAATAAGAACTTCACACAAACATTTCCAGTTGTTGGTAACTGAAAACGTAGCTTGAGATACTTTTAGAACCAACTATTTGCTTCTAAATCGTTAGCATTGTTAGCTCAACGTTAGCCTCCAGCCTTCTTCACCCAATATTAAAACAAAAAGATCCCGTAGCTTCTTAGGGGTACAAGAAATAACTTCTGGGTCGCTCCTGTTTGCTCGCTTTGAGCTTTATGTCTGCCCGTGTTGAATTACAAATGGCGGTGCAGCAGTTAGCTCACAAAGTCAGTAATAGAAACAAACAGTAACTATGTCCCGCTTTAGGTTTTTTGAAAGGATAAAAGCAGCTGATGCACCCCCAGCCAGCTGAGAATGAAATCTGTTTCAGTATAACCTTCCTTCCAGCATGAGGCATTAGACTGTTCTGTGATTGTTTCGCATATTGCTCCTTTATTTACTTCACTGTGATTTAAACATTGTTTCTCATTTTTAACAGCAACTATTGTCATTACTAATAAAATGCATTTTAAAAGCTTCTTGCATAAATCTGTTCTATCCAAATATAAACATTAAAAATATAATTTTATTATGAATTTATGGCTTTAGAGCTTACACATCTTCACCCAACAACAACGTTTTCACATGTTTCCTTTTGTCACATTCGTACATCATTTTAAACCCTCACCAATTCATATGTGAGCAATACATGAGTATTGTTTCAATCAGAGCAGTTTTAACCATAGAAGTATGGCACCTGCTCTTTGAACAGAGGAATCTATTAACAACTCAGCTCAGCCAAGTCTTACATGATCCAGGTATGTCTCCAGCCCTCGTTTTACTAATCCTGTCACTTTCTAATGCCCAACTGTAATGCAAACATCATGTAGAAGCTTTCAGAGCTGCTTAATGTGATCACACAAGGAGGGGGTGGCAAGCTTCACCTGAAATGTGTTGCACATTAACATGAATCAGCTGGAAAGAGTTTTCTTTCCACTTGGGGCAGCTGGATTTAAAACTCCATGCTGATTAGAGAACGATACGAAACAGTAAGCCCAAGTGTTTCTTATTTACCGTTTTAATGTGTTTTTAAGTATTCTATCACGCCTAAAGAGAGCTCTGCCATATGTTGAGCCTTGCTCTTGTTAACTGTCTGATAAATCACCAATACAAAACAGCTGCTGTGTGCAGAGACACAGTTATGCTCATCTGAACTGCTTTAACCACACGAATATGCAGATTGTTGAGCAGAAATCAAGGAAAACATGCCAGGAGAAAAATACACTGACTTTCTTCATGGTCATTAGAATATAAGCAAACATGATCATTTAAGCAATGAAATTATTCTTCAAAAAATGATCACAACCTTGTCCAAAGCTGATGTTAAGCGTTAGTACTGACTGATTCATTACAGAGCAGCACTAGTCATAATGATATGTTACATGTTCAGTAGTAGTCAAGCACATTTTCCCCATTTCATTTGCTCTATGACTCTTTATTGAAACCCCCTTTTAGATTACATGGTTTATAATGAATTTGGTGTGAATAATTTCAGTCATTTTCATCCAATAAATGTTAATTATATCTCTTTTCTGACTATAATTACTGCCACACAGCACGCTGTTGCATTTGTTAATATAATTAATTAGTATTTCAGTCTGAGTATCATTATTTCTGAGCTCAGGCAGGAAAAGCTGCATAAAAAAGATGTTATCAGAAGGACTGAGGTGTCAAACATGTAGCTCAGAAATATGCACGGTCTTAATTTGTGTTGAGTGAAAATTAGATGCATTTTATAAATATTTTTTACAGTTTGATCATTAACAGTTTCACAGCAGTGGTGAACAGGTACATAGTCTCTATGATTTTCTAAGTAATATTTGATTCACAGTGGGATCTTAGTTTTCCTTGGAGGACCTCTGTCTCCAAAACCATCAAACTGATGATGAGAGCACACCAGAAGTTGACAAGCCAAACTCTGCCTTTGGTAGACTAGAAAACTCTCTTTTTTCAGATAGATGGAAACGTTTCAGCACAAAATTTGCTTAGAAGAAGAAGAAGAAGAAGAAGATTTTTTATATAGCACCTCCTTAATCACTAGGCACTTCACAAGTACAATAAAAATGTTTAAAAATAATTTAAAAAGATCAGAGCCGGCCCAATGCATATGCAAATTAAGCCACTGCTTGGGGCCCCCACACTACTATGGGGCCCCCCAAAGAGCACCAAGATGACCTTAGAAAAAAAAGTTTTAATAAAGTGGCAAGGAGGACAAACGAGGGCCCAGGCAGGATTTGAACCTCAGATCCCCGGGTTATATAACACAAGGAAAAATTATAATTTTCTATATTGTCATTTGGTTTTATGCTGTAGTGATTTTACACATTTAGTCCAAATTTTAAGAGCAAAAGACAGTAAACTTCATTTGTTTACTATAAATTCAGTGTTTATCTGCGGGTGTTACTTTCAAATAGTTGAATTAATATACCTCACTTGAATAACACTGCATTTGGAAATGCAAATTAATTTGAGCATTTTTCCTGGTTTGCTAATCCTGGAAAGTTCAAATTAATAGCCAGAATAACACCGGTATGATGTAAGCTGCTTACAAATGATGCTAATGATAGTGGGTATGTTACACATAGTATAGCCTAGGAATGATGAATCATCTGGTGTTGACTTGTTGGTATGTAGGGGGCCCCAAAGAAAATCCTGCTTAGGGCCCCACAAAGTCTTGGGCCAGCCCTGAAAAAGATCATAATAAAAAGAGAAAAAAAAATCTGATTAAAAACATAAAAAAAACACAGGAGCCCCCCAAAAAACTGAATTGATGGAAACAGCATGAAAAGAAGCTAGTGAGGAAGAAGAGGATGAACATGAGGTCACACAAAAGCCAGTCTGAACATCTGAGATTTTAGCTGCTTTTTAAAGAGGTCCTTCACTGGGAAACAATTTTTTACTCAATATTTTTTTAAATGATTGATCTAGTAGAAGCTAACCGTTAGCATTAGCAACTCCACTACACAGCAGAACTCCTTCAGGCTTGTGTTATTTGTGGAGATAAAACATCAATGCTGCAGAGCAAACAGAGTCAGTGGTAGAGTCACGTTGCTGTTAGCCAATCAGAGATGAGATGTCCAAATATCAAATCCTGTCATCTGAAGCTACTTTCTCCACTAATCTCAGAGTCTGGGGGCCACAGCAGCAAATGATCTGTCACCTTTGGTCTTTAGCCTGGTGTCTGCACAACCAGTAGACTTTGATCATCTGGACCTCAGGGACCTGCTGGGCGTGTGGGGATGGAGAAGATCACCCATGTATGATGGTGCTTGTCCATGTAAGGCCCTAAAAACCAGAACCAGGATCTTAAAATGAGCCCTGAAGTTAACCGGCAGCCAGTGAAGCTGGAAGAGGAGCGGGGTGATGTGGGTGTGTTTGGAGGACTTGGTCAGAAGCCGAGCACAGGCATTCTGAACCATCGTGCTCCCAACCCTTTTCTACACAAGCTGGATGTAGACATACAACCACTGGCTCAGGAAATGTGTGGCGTCTCATGGATGGAAAAAAAGCCTTCTTAGATTATGCAGGCTTTACAAGTCATAACTGCAAGTTTAGACAACTTTGGGAGAAGTTGGAAAAACTCTGCAGTTTTGGATTACTGCAGACTTGACAGTGTTGAAGCCTACCACATGAAAGGTCAATTTAGCTAGACAGGGCACTTGGTCAAAACAGATGACTCTAAAATCCCAAAGGCTCTGCTCTACTGAGAATTAGCACAATGCTACAAACCTGACAGAAAAGAGATGTAACAATGTGCTGAAATCCTGTCTCAAGAACTGGTATCTCAACTGAGACCACTTAGACCAGTGTTTTCCATCACCATTCAAGGTGCTCTATCTGGTCTGAGTGCATCAGATATATCAAAAGCCAGCTAATGACCATCCTCCATGAAGGCCTACTTCCTCAATACTACGCAGCACACCATGCTGCTTTGCAGAACTCATCATCCCTGAATGATTTTTTTCCAGTATGTCAATAAAAATGGGACTTATCAACTATTGTAGAACTCAAGTTAATCAATAGTAGTTGTTCAGAGCTAAGATCAGTCAACCATAAAGGCTCCGTCTTTAAACATGGTAATTGAGATCAGTGGTGTCTGATCCTGGTCATCAAAGACCACCATCATGCATGTTTTAGATGTTTCTTTTTGTGTGCTCTTTGATGGTTTTCAGTTGCCTTGTGGTCCAGCATATTCCACGAGTAAGGAGAGAGTAATTAATGTAAAACCTAAAAATGAGTCAACAGTTTCTCAACATCTTCTTTGACTTTAAGACGTCATTCAGCCTTATGAAACCCACCAATTTCATCATGTATTACCCTGGTCTGTGGGTCGTTTCACTTTGAACACCAGAGTTGCAGAAGCTGATGAGTGAGAGATCCCCCAGTGAGAATATAATTACAATGTTTCCAGATTCCTTGTAGCTGTATGTGGTGGAGTTCATTCAGCTGCACTTGAATCTGTTTTTAATGATCAAGCATTTCAAACATGCAACATCCTCTAAAGAATTGAGATTTTATTTGGTGTGCATTTTTTATTTAACTTTGCTAATCTGGACATTATTTGGAGCAAACAATCAATAAAATATTAACAAATATATAAAGTAAAATGTAAAAAAAAATCAAAATTAAATAAATTGATAAAAAAACTATTAGAATGTTTTACATTGAGCAATAATAACAGGTCTAAGATAAACAGAATAAAAACTTACATGGCAAAAGCCAATGTCCACATATGTGGATGCCAGGTCTCACTGGGTTAAAACAAAATAATTGTTTAAGATCAGAAAAAAAATTCCCAAACATGGAATGGATAATAAATTCAGCCTTCAATTATGATCAGATTGTATCAATTTTAAGATTGCAACAATATTAAAATGAATGTAGCTGAATTTAACAGTAAAGTTTGGTCATTTCTCACTTCTTCACTGACTTCCATCCATCTACTCGTGCATCACTCAGCTATCCACCCGTCTACCAAGCCACGAGTCGTCTTCGTTATCTGTTGAATGTTTGCTTCATTTGCCTGCTCAACCCTGTCTTGTTTGAGGGGATTTGAGGGGCGAGATTGTTAATCCCAACTTTGAACATGAATCAGCGTCCAGAGGGAAGGCCTCCTGGATTCTCAGGCTCTTTCTTATGATAATGGTCCAATCAGTACGGCCGGAATGATGAAAATGCCAGTCGGCTTATCTCAGTGGGACAGCTTGGCGGTGGTATGGGAGGCCTGTCAGAAAAACAAGAACCCTTTTTTTTCAAATAAGGATGGTACAGGTCTTTTTTCCCTACTTGTATCAGTGTGTCTTGTGCACATATCTGCGTGCATGTGTACGCACGGCGGAGCTCAGCCAAATAGTACCTGGGTATTTGCAAGACTGAGGGAAGGGTGCCTGTGAGCACGTTTATGGGTTTGGGGTGTTTATGCCCGAGTGTGCCCTTTGCTCGAGCTGATGTTACGTGCTATGTGTGACAGGTGGGTCACAAAATACTGAACCCCTGGTGTCACGTTTCCAGACTGAAACTGCTGCCAGGAGATAACATTTGCCATTTTTGTACCTGAGCAGCTTTTAAAGTGGATAGTGACATAGAGTGAATCTCATTTCATCTTATGCACTGACCGTTAGCCCTATACTCCCAGGTTTTCCACATTCTCACCAACAAGTGAGTCCCAACTTTTTTTAGTAATGTGAGGGGAAATGTGAAATGAAATGACTTGTCTGGCAACAGGCTTGATTACTAGCTAAACAGAAAGTTAGAACTGTAAAAACACATCATATCTGCTGAAGTAAAACATAAAGAGATGACGCACTGGTTTCATGAAGAACCAGTCCACATTTGAAGACTTCACAAATGATCTTTTCAGACTTTAACTTAAAGAGTGAGTAACAACTAAATCAACTTTTTTTGCTGATAACCTGTATAGATGAGTGTCTAATAGTGCTGTACACATGTGTAATCATTGTTTTGGCAGCTTAGTGCAACTAACTTAAAATGTAATAACTCAGCCCCAAACCATAATTATTTCTCCATATGCAGAACACATCTGCATATGGAGATAATCTCTGCTCCACATTGATTTAGAATCAGCCACAGCTGATGGCTATAGAGCTGCAGCGTGACGTTGTCTCTCTACCGTGATGCGTGGCTGCGTTGCACTGGACTCCAGCTGAGTCTCAGCCGCACCTCCACCTGGCGCAACCACTCACCTGCCGATATGACACGTTAGGGCTCGGAGCCGCTTGCCTACTTAAAAAAAAATGTCCTCCTCCCCTTTTCTTCTAGTGATCATGGTAGACATCCAACCTGCTGCAGTTTCTGTGTCTGCTCGTTCTCCTGAGCAGTGAGTCTGGGGGAGGGGGGGTGTTGAGGGGTACTGTCAACGATTGCCTCAGCACTGCTCTCTTGGTCTGCCAGGAGACGCCTTCCGTAGGTGCATTTTTCTAACAGGAAGTGTGTGTGTGAATTAATAGTACCAGTGCAGCTTAACCTATTGACAACAATGAAATAGAATGAGTAAAAGAGTTCATTTCTGGGATCAGATCCTCAGTCACAATAGCAGCCAGAGACCCCAAACAACAAAAGAAATTGGCAAAATATATTGCTATTAAGAGACAATGTAGACACCTTTTGGACCACAGAGCACTACTCAAGTTGTACTGTTCACTTCTCCTTCCTTATATCAGTTACTGTGTGGAGGTCTGGTGAAACATCAACAGTAGCCATTTGGAAACAGTATTTATACTTCAAAAACAGCCACCAGGATTGGGCATAATGTTGGGTTCAGGGAGCACACTAATGCACTTTTCATAACATCTAAAGTTAAAGCTAAGGTCTAGTGAACCTAAAATCACTGCTAATCTTGTATAGAGCAAGGAAGACCCAACCCCCAAATGATATTCAGAAACTGTTTAGTAATAGAGAGGGTGGATATGATTTGAGGGGAACACAACTTGAAGGTGCAGTGTGCTCGCACCACCCTCAAGAACCAGAGTATCTCTTGAAGGGGTGAGAAGCTAACGATAACTGAAAGCTGCTAGTCTGCATCAATTAGAAAAACAGTATGAGTGTTATTAAGAAATAGGTTAAGGAAATGTGATGGGTTAGCTTCATGGTTTCATTCGGACCGTATGTTGTAATAGATGATGAACAAACTAATTACACACATACCTTCAGGATAGTGAGGTAAATACCCAAACAATGATTCAGACAAGCAATAACATATATACATGAAGGTAGGTACATTAAATGATCATTTTACTTCCATATATGTAATGATGTGAATTGTACAGTGTTGATGACATTGCCAAAATGTTGAATCTATGGAATAAGCTTCCCTGCTTCAGCTTCCTGTTGAACTCTCTTGTTGTAAATTATGTAACATTATAATAATGTAACTGCTCAAATAATCAAATAAATAAATAAATAAATAAATAAATAAATAAATAAAGTGACCAAGGCTGAGATAACAGTATAGCACTCGGACAGCTTAAGATTTTTCTGAGGTGGCACCTATTATAAAACAATGAAGAACCAATGATCTAAAGCCTCACCTTCTCTTGAACTGTTGCTGCATTTGAAAGGAATTGCATGATGTCAGCATTGTTTGTGTTAATGGCCATGCCACAACAGGTGGCTTTAGTCATCGACAGTGAGCAGGTTCAGCCTAATAGAATACATTCCTCTATAAGTGGCATTATGTGTTCTGGCTTGTGTGAAATGTGTTAACTACTGGTGAGGTGGAAGTTCTTGCCATCTGGAAGAGAAGCAAAGGATGGGACTGGCTGGGAATCGGCTGTGTGTCCGTTTCTCTACGTGGAATCTAAAGTTTCAGTGAAGGCTTTGAGGCAGATTGAGAGGATAAACAGGGGGCACTGTCTGTCTGGTACTTGGAGAAGACTCGAGTTGGTCTGGACACACAGCTGTCCTTGGCTGCTCTGCACCAGACACGGTGGCGTCCGGTTAAACTGCACAGGTGTGGTTTTTGTATCTGTGGTCATTTTTGTTTCGAGGGAGCATCTGTTGCATTTTCCATATGTCCAATCACACATTTCTGCACTCCAGCATGCAAACGGAAACGGTGGGCTCATCACCCACTTTCTCAATGTGTGTAGAGGGGATAGCTTTCTGTGATATGCTGACTAGTGCTGGTTACACATCCCAACTCTCAGCAGGGCTGCAGCTCAGTAATGAGGGGCTATTATCACTGCTGAATATACTGCAGTGGAGATAAAAGAAGCCCAGCCTGCAGGCTACGTTCACCGTCACCACTCAGGAATAGCCACATGACGCTTGTGTCTTCAAATTAAATTCTCATCTACTTTCTCTTTTCTTGTTACCCATTACCTCAATGTTCCTGGCTGGGCTCTATTTCCCCCTACTTCCTGTTTATCTCTTTCGCTCTTCAGGGTTTTTTAGTCCAACAGCTTCTTTCTCCCCCAGAATTGGCAGGGTGGGATTGTTCTTGAACGCGTTGTTGGGAGAAAAGTGGATAACAAGCGGGCAAATGAGCACAGTGACCATGAGTGCACCTCCTTCAAATAAATCTCCACTCATCAGAGGATAGGAATGGCATGCTTAGTGTGCCAGGAGAGTTTCAGCTCATGTGCTCATTTTCTACAAGTGTGGAGTAGATATGGCCACAGGGTGCGTGTGTTGTGTTTGTGACCTTTAGGGCTCCTCAAGTTACACTACGTGTGAAATTTTACTGTGACATCATGTACATAATCATTAGCACAAGGCTGCAATTGCTGTTGCAATTGAATACAGATGTGACACTAATAAAACTATCACTACAGCCTTGCTTATCGTCATTTTAGTTTTTTAATAAGCCTGAACTTCCTAAAACCCCACAGAGTCTTTTCTGTAGTCATGAAAGGAGAATAAATTTAAGAAACTAAGAGTACTAAAGGGGCGCTGTCATCCCCGTTAGCTTCCCACTGATTTTTCTCCTTGGCATTTTCTCCCTCTCGGTTTACTGGAGAAGATCTGCTTCTGTCGACTTTCATTTGTCCACAGCATTTGCATAGGATGACTTACACAACAGACAGCAGCTCTTTTCCTTTAAGCCGATTCCAAAGAAATAAAACTTGGAGTGAATTTGAAGGATGCAGAAGCCATCTGACTGCAAGGAACTAAAGTCCTTCCCATTCTGAGCGTGCTTATCAGCTCTGCTCACAAAGCAGGACCTCAACACTCTGAACTAATGGAAGGACACAAGTATTTATAGAGAACTGGGGGCAAATCAGTTCATATTATAACAGCCGTTTATTTAAATGTATTGATATATGAAAACAAATTTATATTTGAAAGTCTTTATATTCATTTATCTTTATAGTTTGCTTTGAGTTAAACTTGACTTTTTGTTGTCCTGCAACTGATCTAAAGCCCCAATGTGTAAAACCATTTCACTCTTTAGCGCCATGCAGCTCAGAGTAGGTACTGCAGCTACGGTAGCCCACACGCATCAAAAAGGCAATATGTCAACAACTTCCTGCTGTCACTCCAGCGATCAGGTCCGTTCTTTATAAATAGCACGAGCTTGATAGTATAATCGTTTGCCAATCTCTCTGAGGAATATTTGGAATAGACATTGGTGAGAAATATTAATAAAAAAAGGACAAGTTTGTGAATGGGATAGACAGAATTTGATAGTAAACAAGTAAAAATATTAAACACTGGGCCTTTAAAAGCAACTTGTAAACTGAAGAATGGAACACTGAAGATAAAAATGGGTGCTTTTTCATATTGTAAGTTCCTTTAGAGAAATATACATAAATAAAATACAAGTATAAAATAGATGAAAACAAAAGCACACATAGTGACAATTATAACTACCGTTATATAAGAAAAATGTAAAGATAAGAATCTCCTTCATCCTGCTCCTCATTTCACTCATCATCTATTAGTTGAACTTTGCCACGTTTTCTGTTTGGGGATCATTAATTGCTTTTTCTAAATTAGATGGGTAAAATACATAAATAAAATAAAAATAAAATAGGACTACCTTTGCTGCTTGTTAGAAAAATTCTAGTAGAAAGAAATTGTTAGAAATGTTTTGGTTTTCTTTAAATTTGAAACATTTAGTAGAACATAAATTCACATTTCCATCTGTGAAACAACAATAGAGTAGAACTGGACTTGATGTTTAAGTTACATTTTTAATTTGTGGATGTGCATCAGGGACAATGTCACGAAATACAATAACACTCTTACCCTGAGCATCCGCCTGTGACTTAATGACACAAAAAAAGTTAGACGAGTAAAAAATAATGTAAGAGATGTAAAAGAGGAATGAAAGGTTACATAGATAAATAAGGACCAAGACAAACAAAAACTTACAAAAATGCAAACAGCAGAATACATTTTGAATGGTAAAATAATGTCCTGTTAGACAGTTATTCAGGCAAATACAGAGGGATTTCTGGTGAAACAAATAAAAAAAACAACTGGCAATAAAAAAATAGTAATGCTCTTGAATAAGTGAAAATAAAATATACTTTTCTAAAGTGTGTAGCATCCAGAACATCAACACCGTTGATGGTTAAAATTGGACAACATTACTAAATACTACTAATATAATAATGTAAAGTTCATATGAGGCACTTTCATTTTACAAAAGGATGGATTTTTTTTATTTATTCCAAATGAAACCTTTATGTCAAGTACTTTACAGAAACTAGAACACTTTTTATTTTATTTTATGACTTTCAGGCAGAATTTTTGAGTAACTAGACACTCCTTTGTTGGAAAAATAGATAAAATCCTAAAACAGAATTCAGCAAAATATAAAATAAATATTATTCCATTTGGAGACAACATATTTTTTACAGCCTTACATAGTGAAACATTTCACAACCTCAATCAGACTTTTCACCCTAAAGCAACAACTGGCCCATGTTCATTCCAGTATATAGTACAAATATGCCGCCAAATGTTTTTGGCACAAAACTTCTCCAATACGGAGATTTATAGTAATTTAAGGTGACTTAAATTAAAACTCTCCCCAGATAAAAAAGGTGAGAAGAGATTTCCGCTTTCTAAAGTTCAGGTAAGCTAAAGTTTATTTGGTGTTGGTTAACATCTGGTTAATAAATCCTAGTTCACAGGGTTCACATGGATGATTCAGCTTGCTGGCTCTGGACCGAGGTGAACATGAACTGAACTGAATCTCTCCGCTTCCTGATTAGACTGTATATAAATTACTACCAGTGGCTGACACATAATCAGAGCTGCCTTTGAGAAACAGAAAGTACAGGTGCCCCAGTGGTATAACTTTCCACTGCGTGTTCTGTATATACAGCACAGAGAAGAGCAGGCCTACGGTGCTAATCCGTCACACTCGGCAATGCCTGCCAATGTTCAACCGAATGTTCATCAATCACAGAAGTCTGCTGAGCACATAAATGTCCACATGTAGATATTTGCCAGTGGAATTGGATCAATTTGTCCAAAAGTGACCCAACGATGTCCCGAGTTCCAACGGGCCTTCATCACAGCCGCTAAAGATGCTAGCTGTGACGCAGGAGTGGTCATGCTTAAAACTTCTAAAACTTCAGCCAAACTTCATGCAAAATATTCAACCGTGACATAGCGATGGTGTGTTTTTCTGAATCCAGGAGCTCATCAATCACTGATTTGTTCACATCTTCATTTGTCATGTCAAACATAAACATTTGAGCACTTTGCTCTGTTGCGTTTCCAAAGCCTCCTTTTCTTCCGCTCCCATTAATGGACGATTCTCCGTGGTGCCGCCCAGTTCTGCCACACCGCAGATGCGCACTTTGCAGAGAAAGAAAACGCCACCCTGGCTTTGAGAGCTGCAAGCAGGTGTAAAAACAAGCAAATGGCACGGTGGAGGGATGAGGAGAGGAGGAGGGAGAGGTGAGTTATTCTATGCTCCAGTTAAGGCTGCTGGCTTTAGTTTGTGGCTCATTCATGTGGCAGAGGCCCATTAATCATTTCTGTTCACTGACAGGACCTCTGCTAGTCGCAGACACATTCACTTGCACCCATCCACCCACTCACACACACACACCCGTCTGTGCATCCACTCGTGCTGGCAAACACACACACACACACGAGCACGCCCTAATTTTACCAAAACATGCTCAATAATGATCTCCCCCCACGCCCAAACATCTCATCAAAATGTCAAGTCATCAACATAATGCAAACACCTATCTGTGCACTCATCTTCTCCCTCTGATAAACGCCGCTAATGACTCATCAAATGCACATTTAAGGAGGACTCAGCCTCACCTGCAGACTAAAGGAAATAAACTAAGAGCAAAACGCTACATAAACTGAAATTATGTTAGAATAACAGCGAGAAAATCACCATCTCACAGACGTCTGTTTAAGATAAACCTAAATGACTGGCTTGACTCCATTATCACATTTTTCTAAAATAAATTAATTAATAAAACAGATTTGGTGATAATTTACTGATATCTGAACACAAGTCCTCTAAAATGTATAAGAAACTTTTCTGTAATGACAAACAATTCAAATTTACCATATGATTCAGAAAATTATCTAATAAACATTATTAGTGAAACCAAATCTTTAGATATCAAATATTTAGAAGGTTTATCAGATTTAGATTTTAAAAAGCTATTAAATACTAATATAAATAGGGCCTAACACATTATTCTGACTAAATCTGAAATTTATAGAACAAACACAGTTTAATAGAAAAAATACCAATTTTTAAAATTTGTTTTGATTTTAATGTAAAACAAAAAGAACTGCTGCTCCTAAACAGCTGTTCCTGAAGGCACCACTAGGGACAGTCAACTCCACAGCTTTCTCCAGAAACTCCCCCTCTCCTAAGGTTTGGTCTTATCATGACAAAGAAATCTCAGGCTAAAAATATTCATTGAATGAGAGACATTTTGGTTTTTAATTTCAAAAAGAAAACAAAAAGAAGCAGGAACAAAAAAGAAGTTATGTGTGTTTAATTTGTGTGACAACAAGAAAATGGTCTCACACATGTTTTTTTTCAGTGAGGCACACATTTGTAGGCACATTTGGATGGAACAAAGATTTTTCTGAAACTGGCTGCAATTCGAGGCTCTTAGATACAGTAAAACACCGACCCAGAGCTTGTTGTCAAAATATGCTTAAGTTGCAGCTGTGAAACAAAGCGTTTCACAAACAAACAAAGTAGGAGCACACAGGAAACAGATGGCAGATAAAATATTAAAGGTAAGTCATTTTGTTTGTGACAGCGAGGACCACAACAGGCATTCATGGTGTAATCTAAAGACGACAGCTCATAAAGCCTGGTTAGGAAACAGCTCAGGCTGGGAGGGGAAAGAGCTGAGGCAGGGGACGTTAAGGCAGGCAGAAACATCACAGCTGTTTGGTGTTTTCATTTATTTTTGAGAGTTTAAGGATGAAAACGTGCCTATTATGAGGACAAGACTGGCTTAATTCAATTGTTGGCCTTGTTGAAATGTTTTCATGACTAAAAGTAATAAATAAACACCATCTTCATCAATCACTTCATGACTGATAAGTTAGCTAGCAGCTAGTGAGAGTGCATTAAAGTCTAGTGCTGCCATCTTAAAACAGCCTACTAAATTTCATAGCAGTCCAAGGGACATAATCTTTTAATCATTGTCACTGCCATCAATTAAACCCAACACTGTTGTTTACAAGCATTACTATCACCAGCAGCAGCACGATGCAGCACTTCTAGTTGTGGCAAGGTGGACAAACCGAGGGCCCGGGCGGGTATCGATCCCCAGCCCCCCGGGTGAAAGTCGCGCGCTAACCAGTCAGCCAAAGGAATATCCCTGTGGCCAAGCAGCCAGGGTGCATGATCAATCAGGATACAGTGACAGGATGCTCACCCTGTCACATCTTCCCCCCCTCTTTCCACAAACACGTCCCATGCTCCGTGCCACAAATTCCACATCCATGGACCAACTTCACAGTTCTACATGGATCCTGCCAACAACGGCAATTGTGGCAAGGTGGACAAACGAGGGCCCGGGCGGGACTCTAACCTCAGACGCCCGGGTGAGAGTCACACGTGTTAACCAGTCAGCCAAAGGGATATCCCTGTGGCCAAGCAGCCAGGGCGCATGATTAATCGGGATACAGTGACGGAATGCTCACCCTGTCACATAGTGAATATGGGGGTCAATTAAATTTCCTAATAATTCTGCAAAATAACCATGTCATTCCAAAATGGTTATGTTTAAAAGATTAAAAAACATCTGTGTGAACTAATGTGTAATTTAAAGAGAACCTACACTTGTTATTTCAATAAATCTGCAATGGTCTCTATAATAAATGAGTGCCTTGTGAGTTGTTCTCTGTGGAAAAAAAGTCTCTGGCGTTTATGTTTCAGGAAGCAAAAGTTAACCGGAAAATAAAGCGAGGCAGAAAACGGCCAATTCCCAGCCAGTCCCATCCTTTCCTTGCTCATTATTTATGATATTCAGACATCTTGCCTCTACCAGTCAGTGCGTTTACATGCACATTTAGGTCGATCTACAGTAATAAACTTGGAGTCTTTACCCTAGTTTACGTGTGCGTTATAAAACCGAACGCTCAAATGAAATGCGTTCCACTCCGGTACAGTAGGTGGCGACATGCGCGCTTTCGTGTCAGCATTCTTCCAGTTAGCTTATAGCAACACAAACAGTAAACAAACACTGGCGGGAGTGAAGCAGACAAAGTTAAAACAGGATATGCACAATAGCTGAAGGAATGGACAACAACAACGCTGCAGCACAGCTTATTTGGTATGTACTGTAGTGTTTGATGGTGTTATGCATGTTATTTTGTGGTGATGATATTATCAGAAGACCGCTTCTGCGGTCTCGTCACTTCTATAAGACTAGTGTCCAACTGGTCACAGCTCGATGGAGCCGTTTACATACAGAGGAAGTCAGTCCACCGCATTATCTGGGTACTTCGGCTTAATTAGAACCAGTTCACCTTCAGCAAGACTAACACGTTTACATGCATTAAAAAAAAAACATCAGTCTATATAAGACAATAGTTCGGTTTTCTGATGTGAACGCACTGACTGACTCTGTTTGCTCTGCAACGTTGATGTTTTATCTTCACAAATAACACAAACCTGAAAGAGTTCTGCCATGCTGTGGAGTTGCTAATGCTAACGGTTAGCTTCTACTACCCAAGACGTGCTCTTCTCTCTCCTGGACACTAAATCAACACAGCCTTCCGCCACAAGCCAATATGGGTGAGTTCATGAATGCAAAGTGATGTAGATCATATTGCCTTTTTCTGACCCGATCGTTTCCCCGTTTATTTCCTTTTGTGGACTAATGCAGGGAATAGGGGTAGAAGACTATTTTCACATTCAGCATTCATGTGAAAACTCAGAGTAACTGATCGAATAAAAAAAAGAGTATTATACGTTCACTTCACCTTTAAGAGATTTAGGTTGTTTTAAGACTGCAGCAGTTCACTCTGACTTTAGCTGTGTTTATAGCCAATGCAGTTCTCTGAAAAGTGTTGACCCTTTGCACATTCTGACACCATAAAACCACAAACTTAAATAGTTTTATTGAGATTTTCTGTGACAGACTAACACAGCACATAACTAAGAAGTGGAATGAAACTGATACGTGGTTTTCAAAATTTGAACAAATAAAAATCTGAAGCACTGAACGTCCTGTTTTACATAAACATTCAGTAAGCCATCATCTACAGGCGACAGAGATACACTTATGTAAAATAACACTTTAAATGGATGAATAAGTAAGTTTAATAGAACTCGGATTAAAGCTTAATGTAACAAACATTTTCATCTAGTTTTAACTTTTGTATCAGAACCTCAAACAAAGGATTAATGAGGAAACGGCTTCCTGATTATCTTTGCCATCTGTCCTTCAAACAGATGTGAGTTAGAGGAGTAAAACGCTGGAGGAGCAGACTTAGAAAAGCCTTGAAGGGACGTCAGTGCTAATTGTTTCCTATTTAAGCAAATCAAACGAGTTACATCTTTAAGGGCTGTGGACTGTTGGTTATAAAAGGGACTTGATTAAAGCCTTCAAAAGATCTTTCAGGGATCAATGAACTCTAGGCTAGAAGCCTGTTTTTAGTGTAAGAATAACCAGATGTTTTGATGCCAAGATGTGGCAAATCCTTTACTGACTGGAAAAAGGAGAGAAATGTGAGGATTAAACGATAAATATGTTACACATTAGTGGTCGGAAATCATGTGATGGTAATAAAAGGTCCAGTTAGATTTTGTATTGGATAAGAAAGCTGAAAATTATCTGTACCGTATGAATTAGCGAGCTCTTTATGGAGGAAACGACGTTTTTGACACAATTATTAATGCAAAATTTAATCAGAGACTAAAATATTTCCGGCTGTGAATCTGTATTCATAAATACAATAATTACTGTGACAACAGAAGAGAAAAAAATCCTTAAAAGTGATCTCGCTTTTTGTCAGAGTTATTACATGTGCAAAAGTCACCATCAAACTGGATTAGGGCAATAGGATTGCAATGCCCGCCTTTGATCTGCCAGATTACAGTAAATCTTCCATGGCACAGAATGAAAAGTTACCACTAGACACTGTGTGTGTGTTTGTGTGTGTGTGTGTGTGTGTGTGTGTGTGTGTGTGTGTGCGTGTGTGTGTGTGTGTGTGTGTGTGTGTGTGTGTAGGGGGGTGTTCAGCAGGGGCCCCCTGATAGTCATGCCGTCTTCCAGCTAAGCTGCACACCCCCCTCACCTCGTGCTTCCAGGAGATTTGTTGTGGCTCTGAATTCTAGAGTCCGAGGAGACACATTCAGGACAGTTACTAATATGGCAGCAGAGAAGGAAGAAGGGAGCGTGTGCAGAAGGAAAGAAAAGAAATAAAGAGGAAGAATCTCTTTAATAATGATGTCTTTATTCGTTCCAAGCCATTTTCGATCCTTTCAGCTACACATGTATGTGAATAAAGATGAAATGTGTCAAAAGATAAAAGCTGAAGCTCAGTCAACTAAACGACATACTGACACCCTTCGTCCTAAACTCTAATCTCTGATGTTCCTATAATATGCAGGGTGACATTTTGCCGTTCTAGCTGGGAAATCTAATATATAAGCTCCCCAGACTCTGTCAGACAGTGGTTAGATTAGAGCTGCTGTCTGCTCCGCTGTGAGGATGAATAAGGCTGGATAATAGCTCTGCTAATTATCTCCAGACTGCATCAGAGGAGTCGAGAACTAGTTCCTGGTTAATCGCAGAACAAATGTCTCCTTCGCTTTTCCGTCATCGCCACCATCGCTGTCCTTCCCACTCTATCTGCCACCTCAACAGCGAGTTCAGTCAGTCATAATGACGTCTTTTACCAAGCAAGACGCTCATAGCCGTTTCCACCCCCTGAGGAGCTGTAACGAGACCTTCGGCGTGACCGTGTCATCCGCTCGACTGTCGAGGACCTTAAGATCTTTCAATAATCCCGATAACGAAGCTTCCTCCGGAGACAGCTGGGGTTTAATCTCACAACAGAGGGGATGGATGGAAAAAGAGGAGAGACTGAGGAGGAGAAAAAAGGAAAAACTGAAGAAAGGAAATAATAGCGCAGTAAAATAAGTAGCATCAGTAGAAGTAGGAATGCAATTTAAAGGCCTAACATGTGTTGGAGGAATGGATAATCATACAATACATTTCATGCCAGGATAAGTTGAGAAATGATATGGAAAAGGTTAATTTGGTCAAATATTAAAAAGAATTATTCAAAGTCTCACACATTTTTACAAAATCTAGTAGTAGATGTTAGCATTCAGAGTATGTGTCTCAGATGCTACCACATTAGCTCAATATGTGGTGAAGCCAAGTTAAAGCCATTTTTGTTTTTAGACATAGACATCATGACCTGGATTCACTTCAAAGGTTAAATGGTTGTAGACGTACGTCGAATGAAGGCTGTGTGAAAGTTTCAAGGAATTCTATGAAATGGTTTATGAGTTAGGTCCCTGTACAACCAGTGTCAGAGCTTGGTCCGCATTGCCGGCAGTAAGTCGGGCTCGTTTCCGGTGAGAGTTGGACTCCGCCAAGGCTGCCCTTTGTCACCGATTCTGTTCATAACTTTTATGGACAGGATTTCTAGGAGCAGCCAAGGTGGTGAGGGGATCCGTTTTGGTGGACCCAAAGGAAGACCCAGGACACGCTGGAGAGATTATGTCTCTCGGCTGGCCTGGGAACGCCTTGGGATTCCCCCGGAGGAGCTGGCCCAAGTGGCTGGGGAGAGGGAGGTCTGGGCTACTCTCCTTAGGCTGCTGCCCCCGCGACCTGACTCCGGATAAGCGGGAGAAAATGGATGGATGGATGGATGGATGGATGGATGGATGGATGGATGGATGGATGGATGGATGGATGGATGGATGGATGGATGGATGGATGGATGGATGGATGGATGGATGGATGGATGGTTTATGAGTTATTTTTCAGAAATCTGCAAAAGTTGTAGTCTTACCCTGTTCTGCGATACAATGAAGGAAATACGTCTTTTTTTTTGCTAAGCTCATCCCTCATCCTTTAGAAGCCCATGCAATTTGAATTGACTGCTGCTCAGCATTAGCCAATAGCATTAGACATCCCCTTACGTACAGATGTCAATCACAGACCGTGCACGAGCGTTCGAGGACGTACGTAGACAGATGCAGAGTTGCTTACCTTTCTCGTGGACAAGTAAGACTTTAAAATATATGAATTAACAGCACAACGTGAAAATAATAATTATAAAACAATGTTGTTGTATGAGAGGTGCGCGTTCATGAACGAGAGGTGTTGCTGTCGGCCGTAAATATGGTATAGGTAGACGGGCATAAGATGTGGTTTATTTGATCTTGTGCAATCACTTTGAGTTCTGACCATGCTAGAATAACTACCACACCAAATCGTAGCCCGTTGCCTTTAAAACTCAATTGTAGCTGTTTTGAATTTTTTTACCAGTTCCGCTGGCTTTAGCAGCCATCTTGAATGAAGTTGAATCCATGAGCAAATTGGTTGTAAATGAACATCTAGAGATTACTTTCTGATAGTTTCAGTAAAATCAATCCTGTTGTTTAGGATATATTTAGCTAAGAAACAAACAGGGTTGACTTAAACAGGTGGGGCCAAAGATCTCACACCGCATTTTAGCTCAGCGTCTGTGAAACTGAGTTATAATAACCATCTTCATCAGGAACGACACCAACAAGGAATCTGTTGTAGATGTGCATCCAGTAAAGCCTTTGAGAGTTTTATTAAAATCTGCTCAGTGGTTCATGAAAGGTTTCACTAGTGAACACAGACACACAGTTACTAACATTATCTTCAACTTTTCGCCTTTCAGCAGCGGGTAATTAAAAAAATAGAATGTTCACGAGGTTTGCTGCCAAACACACAGAGCGCAGCCTGTGGAGTCCATTAATAATTGCTCAGAAATCCTCTTATTGCAAGTTTTCCCTAATTACAAGAGTAAGATGGTCTCATTACAAGCTGCTGCAGAGCTGGAGTCGCTTGGTTCTCAAGACTATAACTACTCACGACAGGCTGACTATCAAAAACACTCCAGTCATCATTGCATGATAAACTGCTCATACACATACGCTGTGCAACACTTGTATAAACCTTCTCTTTCTCTTACGTGTACTGTTTGTTTTTATTGTTTTAGTTATTCTGTTTTAAAAATGTCTACCTTTTCCGTTTTTTTCTCTGAGACTGTGCGCTCCAGTGAGAAGGCTCCAGCCTAAATAGATGGAAAATATTCATACATTAATCAGCCTGTCCCCAGACTGTGCTGACATCACAGGGCCTGGCAGGACAAACACACACATGCACACACCCGTGCAAACACTCACACAGAAACAGTTTTTTTTTCTTCAGGGCAGACGGACCCTTTTTCTCTGCATCAGACCTCATACAGCCTGGAGTGGGACACTGGCACACACTCAGAAAACACAGACATCCGAGCGCACTAACACACACACACACACACGCCTTTATAGACTCAACCAACTGATTGGAAGGGGACAGTAAACACAGGTGACCTCATGTTGGTGATCTAATGGGCTGTAGGAACTGTAACATGTCCACAGTCACAGAGGCAGCGTGGTTCTGACACCTTCTGGTGATGCCCATACTTAAATCATATTAATGATTCATTTAGAGGTTTTTGGAGCGCCCTGGGAGAACAAGATAGCAGCGGGCAAGTGAAATGCATGGCTGAAGCTCCCAAGTGACTTTCCTATTAAAAGTGGAAAGCCGGTTTAGCCCGGAATTTGTACGAGACCCGACACCCAATGCCTCACTTTAGATCCAACGTGCGAAGTGGCTCCTAGGTGGATTGGTAGAATAGTGACAAATACTAAAAAGAGCAAAAATGCTTGTGTTTGCAACCCAGGAAGTAGACGGATCCCCGAAGTGGGTTGCGACTGCTGGAAATTCCGACTCCTTCGGATCCGCTGACGTCAAATTCCTGCTCTAATAAGTTGGATATGCTGAAGCTGAAAGATGACATAATCACGTCACTGAGGTCTGAATTCTCTGAGATGTTTGTGGCAAATCTGAGAGGTGTCCTGGTGGAAGACTTCAACTTTATTAAATGTGAGCTATGGGCGCTGAAAATTGAGCCAGACTTGGACCCAACTTGTGAACATTGCAGGCGGTCATCTGCCACACTTCTCCATATGTTCTGGACCTGCCCGAAACTACATGGATATTGGTGGAATTTTATTAATGCGCTCACCAGGATTTGTGGGACCACTGTGCACCCAGACCCTTTGACCGCTCTGTTTGAAGTGGTCACAGTGGATGCTGCGTTAGATGCTAGCCAACTGCAATCGATTGCTTTGTGTTCATTGTTAGCCAAGAGGCTCACCCTGTCCAGGTGCAGGACAACTGGACAGGGTGAGCCATCTACACCTAGAGAGACACAGACTGAAAGGGTCAGTCAGTAAATTTGATGTTATGTGGTTATCGTTTATCTTTTTTTAACAATGTACCTTTGGATATTTTTTTGTGATTGGTTCTTTTATTTTCTCTGTAAACTTGTATTTGTGTTTTGTTTTAGTTCCATGATGGAACCGTTTTATGTTTGTTTCTTTTGGATTGATCCAGTGTAGCGGGTGGGTGGGGAGGGGGTTATGTTTTGTGTGTTTTGTATGGTTTCTTATAAAAATATAAAAGTTCAATGAACAGACCATGTTAAAAAGAAAGGAATAATTGTAATCGCCTCTAAAATGGAAAATCCTGGAAAAACCTCATCCAATCATTTTGAACAGGATCCTGCTCCATCCATCAAGCTGCCCTCTGACCATGAAGGATTAAAAACCTTCATCTAAGAAACTAACGGGGTCATGTCTTTACATTCAGATATGCAGTTTCACTCATAGATGTTAACACAGAGGGTGTCAAAGGGTCGATGGAGTAAAAGCTGAACCCCTCCTCCATTCAAACAAGTTTAAGGCTGGGGGGTCTTTCATATCTGGGAAGAAGAGTTGAGCAGTGGTGCACCTCGTCTCACATCTCCCAATCCCCAGCAGGCGTCCCGGTAAGATAAAGGTCCTGTTTTGGTGATGGGAGAAGCTAAAGGTTTTGAGACATCCACCCTACTCCTGAACACTCATGCGCGCCCACCATTTTTTTAGATTGTTCTTTGTACAATCTAAATAAAATTAAATTCCCTCTTGCACACCCCCTTTTTATTTACAACTGTCTGTTTACATTTGGTTTCAATCCACCCAAATAGACAGCTAGCAATCAAGCTAGCAGCGTTGCTTCTTAATAAAAATGAAGGTTCGGGGTTCAGCAGCTCACAGATCCTATGAGTCAGTGAGAAAGAAACCTGATCTGCTATTAGTTTAGTCTAAAAGCAGCTCTGAAGCTGAACATGGTTCTAATCTATGCATACTGTAGTGTGCATAATTTAGAAGCATGCTAAATGAAGATGACATTCAGACATTTGTAATTCTGTAAGAGCGCACCAGACTGAAGAACAATGCCCTGCGGGCCAAAACCACAAAAGCCCATTTCAGTGAGGTGATCTACATTTTACAGCGTAATTGCTAAGATACCTCGATCTGGATGTCAGATCTGTAATCAGTTAGCAGAACAGACATGTCAATTACATGAAATTTCTTTCAGAGTCAGATTAATATATAGCCTAAAGCCATGGATTGTGTGAGTTTCAGATTTCAGACTCTGGGTCAGTTTTTTTTAAATTTATTAATTTATATTTTTTACACAAATGTATTTAAATTAGTTAAAAGGAAATGAAGGGAAACCATTTCTGACTACTCAACAGACATTTTTTTTTTGTAAAGTATTTGAATGTGAACAAGTGAGATAGTAAAAATGTTTAAAGATGTGGTTCAGTCGTCTAATCAGTACATTTGCAGTGGTCGTACTCGGGAGGAAAAAAAAGCTCTGTTTCAGGAAGTACGTCAGCTGCCTGGAGGAGAACAGGATTTAGAGTCTTATTTCTTGATATTTGGACATCTCGCCTCTGATTGGATAACAGCAACGAGACTCTATACCATTGACTCTTTTCTCTGCAACGTTGATGTTTTATCTCCACAAATAACACAAGCCTGAAGGAGTTCTGCTGTGTGGTGGAGTTGCTAATGCTAACAGTTAGCTTCCACAAGTTGAGACATTCTCTGCTGTTTCCTGGACGCTAAACCAACAACAACCTTCCCTATCGTGAGTCAAGATGGGTGAGTCCATGAATGTTAAGTGACAGCGTGATGTAGATCTGTCAGAATTTTCTAATCCTAGAGTTTCACCGTCTATTTTCTATCAGAAGCTAATGCAGGAGATAGGTGTAGGAGACTATTTTCATGTTCATGAAAAACTAGTGACTGATTATAATCAGAAATAATCATTAAAAAATGGGTTTTGCAATGATCTACACCTTTAAATATACACAAAAACCACCATATGACCAGAATGAAAGCCTGAAACAGACTTTGATTGTTTTGTTATGTTTATTTAAAGATTTTTTCAATGGTTTTAATCACATAGATAAATATCAATAAATTTGTGGCCTGACAACTTACATTAATTGGCCAATTAATAGATAAGTCAGATTCTTACTAAACCTAGTCATGCTTTAATAATTTGTATCCTGGCACCATACTCTGACATATTCTAGTACTAAATATCTTTTTTTTTTTTACTGCTGGTTTGGCAACACAAGAAGTCCACGCAGTGCAAGATGATGGTTTATCAAGTGTAGCTAATATTTAAAAAAATAAAAGATCTTACAATATTGTCTTAAGGCGGGCGTACACTGTGCGACTTTTTCACTTTTTTGAGCCAATTTTCTCCTTGTGCGAGAATTAACGAGATCGTGGTGAGTTTTGCGCTGAGCGTCGTGTAGTATACAGGGGGTTACGAGAGGCGATTAACGCCACATGACCATCTACCGATCAGCAATCGTAAGCTCGCACAGATTTTTGGCGTGTTTGATATTTTGCTCGTCCCTCGTGAGGGTGTCGCACTGTTGAAGTGGCGCTGCGAGCGTCTGTGACCCAAAAAATATCAGAACCGCACACGGCGCATGCGCAAACACAGAAGCAGTAGCGTAAATGAAGGAAGTGGAAGCGAAAACAAACCAAATAGCTAACCCACTTTCAAAATAAAAGCAGTGTTGCTTTGTTTTGATGAAAAATAAACTTTTTTTCTTCATTTAACAGAGGGAAATGCTGGTAATTTATCAATTTTGATCAAAAGTGGATCAAATATAAACAAATAATATGTTTTCGTTGTTATTTTGTTATTTAAGGCCCAAACCAGACTTTTATTTTTATGTCAGATTGATTTTTTAACTGTAACAACAAGCAGCGCTTGCCATGAAGCAACAGAGTACGCTTCTATTCCAAATGCTGTCCTCGTCCTCCCGTACTCAGACCAACGTGTTGCGCCATATATACGTTTTTTAGCTGCGACGAGTTCATGCCAGACGTACAGTGTGAGCAGTCAGGTCGCATCCGAGAACTGGGTCGTACAGTGTGAGCACATGACTCGTGAGATTTGCTCTGCGAGGAAGTCGAACAGTTTGAGCTGAAGTTGAACGCTACAAGTGAAAAAGTCGCACAGTGTACGCCCGGCTTTAGGTGTTGAGGTCAGTATCTCCATGGGCTGCAACTGTAGGTGATAAATTGCAAACAGCATTTGTGAGTGAGTTTCCAAAACGTCTCAAGACAGTTGTGAGGGTTTTCAATAAGCTGTCGGTCACAGGGCTTCGCTCTTGTGCTGCAGGAGTTATGAACATGTTCAAAATCATCTGTCAGCGTCATCTGGAAGCAGGCTAAGCCTTTTGCAGTTTAGCTTCTGTGAGTCACAAAGTGCAAGAAATGGAAGAAAACTCAAGGAAGGGTTGATGAGCAAACTGCAAAATCAAAACGAGAGACATTCAACCGCAGCAGGTCAACCAACTAGTGCACAATTTACTGTTTCACTGTATTCACTGTTTTGAAGAAAGACATTGCTACAAAAAAAAAGTGTTTTTCATTATTAGCACCTTGTACTGCTTATTGCCTCAAATACATAAGAAAATGTTTTTTATTATAAGTGGGTTGGTGGAGATGTTAATAGAAAATGACAGTTTGAGACTAAATCAATATTGCATGATTGTCACAGAGCCTCGTGCTTGTGTCAGTTAGACTCAACCCAGTCAGAAATCCTTCTCACTTCAGTTTATTTTAGTCAAAAGATCAAGACGTGCAGTCAAATTGTGATCAAATATAGACAATTTATAAACTTTGTCACAAAATTATGACAAGAAAATCTGTATGATTTGTCAAAAAGAGTCTTAGAGACCGATTCAGCGTGATTCTAACAAAACCCTCAATAGATTTCTTATAATGTTATGTCTTCAGTCCAAAAAAGTCACACTTCAGTGAGATACTGGCTTTAGCAGCGTAAATAAATATCTATGATTATGATGAGTGCCACTGCTGCAGCTAGACTTTCTTATTGGTAAGTGTTGTGTTGTGTCATCACACGAGAGACAAAGATGTGAATGTTACCAGAAGGTAAATAAACAGAAGAGGCTCCTTTACCTCAGAGAGTGAGAGATAAAATAGGACACAGACATAAAGTGCTGGCAGCCCATGCGTTGGTGGTTTTAATCCAATGCAGGCGGAACAGCCAGGTCCTCATAAGGGCTCTTTTCATGAGACTGTGGGGCCTGGTACATTCTGGAGCCTTGGGAGCAGGGACGAGCCACCCACCCCCACCTTTCTCCTCATACCCCCATCCAGAGCCTAATCATCCTCCTTCCACTCCTTTGTGGAGCTTTTCCACTTTGATTTCATGTTTGCCCATCTCATGGATCTGAGAAGGAGCAAGCAGAGACGTTCCACAAAAGACCCCGTGAGATGCTGCCCCCTCTACTTCCTGCGCCTCTACACCACACATACATAACACAAACACTCACACACACAGCCTGTAATTAGACATTGAGTATCGACACACATCAAACAAACATAGATTCCACTTCGGTTAAAAATCTTACCGTGAAGGGTTTATTCTGGAAACATTTGTTAGACGCTGACCTGTTCCAACACAAACAGCGTATATACCAAAGTCAAGAAACTCCCAGGCTGCTGATGAACCAGACTACCAAACCAAGCAGGGGTACCCCCAGCTGTTTCTCTCCCCCACAGACTGTGAAGCAGTCTCAGGATGGGGGTCCTAGGGTGTTCCCCTGGGGAGCCCCAGAACTCTGGGTGTTAGTGTTGCCACTGGGGTTTTATGGACTCCCTACTGAGAGCATCTCCTTAGAAGAGACAAAGGGAGGCATTTATCCCCAGGGTGACCGTGCTGACCCCCTAAACTCACCCCCCTAAATCCGCTGGGCACGGACTGGCGGCTTCTTTCAGGGAGCCTTTCACGAGTCCTCACAAAGCCTCCTGGCCTGTAGCCTTCTCAGCCATGCATCACTCACACACACAAACACCGTAAAGGGTGGTGCGGAGATGGGCACGGTATTGTGCTGACATGAATGAATTCAAAGTCCAATAAAACCAACAAAATTCAGTTATAAACCTAAAGTTTCTCTGATGGTTTTGCAAATTCTTTGGAGAAAAGTGATTTATACAAGACGTGCGCTTCAGAGAAGCTTCCCACCAGAACTAAGTGCTAACTTTATAAACACTCAAGGGATTTTTAAGGTTTGTGCAGAGGCAACAAGAACGTCTACAGCCAGGAGAAACTTCCAGCATATCAAAGCTCAAACTTCTGACGCAAGAGCTCATGAGAGTCAAACGGCTCTCAAAGGAGCCTATTTACAGCCCGGCCTTTGTTGCATTTTCTCATCCTCCGTGGTCTTCCCATTCCTTACACTTGTTCTCTCTTTACAAACACATCTCCCTCTTTTCAGCCTTACTTTTTTCCCAGTTTGTTTTGTTGTTTCTTCCACCCCGTCCCTCCTCTTTCTTTTTACTCAGCACTTCTAATCCCCCTATTTTCCGCTAACATCTCAGTGTAGAGGTCTCAAATTGGGGGTTGTTTGTGAGTTCTTGTGTACGAAATGCTCGGTGTGTTTGTGTTGATGCGAAGTATAAAAGGGATGTGAAAAATGGTGGTTTTGTATGTCTGAGAGCAGGTGCGTTTGTGCATAGATGCCCTAGCAAAGGGGTTTATCCTCCAATTTAGTTTATGTGCCGATCCTTTTAGGGACCCCTGCTTAAAGAAAGAAACTTCTTTTCAGTCTTTTTTTTGCATTCTAAAGCATCCTATACACTCTGTAGGAGCCCGTTAAATGTGAAGAAAATAGGTTAGAGTGAGTGATGGACGTCTCTGTTCTCCAGCTGTCTCTTTCCTTCCATAGGCTCAGATTTGCTGATGAACAGATCAACACAACATTTCAGAACAGCCACACCACACATTTTATCATATTTTTGCTCCCATAAACACTTAGTGCCCTCATGACAGGTTGCAAGCGTGTCGAACTGCTAAACAAGAGACACATTTTAAAATACTGTTATATTTTTTATTATGTTTGCAAAAAAATTTGATAAGTGCAAAACAAAAATAGTGATTCTTTGAAGATGCGTTGAAGGTCTTGCTTTTCTTCTAGAATACAAATAACCCTCAGTCTTTCATGCCAGGGTTTTACTCTGATCATTTTATGTTAAAAATGATGGAAATGTATTTGTCATCTTGATAATATTGATACACTTTCTCGCATTGTCTATTGGCACTCAGTATACAGTATGTGTTGGGAATGACTCTCAGATACAACTTCTAGCTAAATATCTTTAAACTGAGTAGAGCTTTGTTTGTCTTTGTTAAGACTGATTAGCAGCGGCAACCATCTTGACTCAAATTGACACTGAAACTTAAAGTAAGGAACACTCCTTTAATCAATACATTTGCAGTGGCCTTTAGTAGGAATGAATGACTTTGGGAAAAAAGCTCTGGTGCACCTGTTTCAGGAAGTAAATGGCTGTGTCCAAATCCAGGGGTTGCGTGCTCATGAGGTCGGATTTTAAGACCAGTGACGTCACAGCGGCGCAACAAAGACCGTCCGAATTCAAAGTATGCTCAGAATGCAGTCTTGAAATCCGTTCTTCTTTTCCCTGATTTTGAGAACGGGTGCAGTGTAATCTCATCACCTCCATATATCCCATGATGCACTGCGGGATTGATTTCTGTACCGGCAACAATGGCAGAAGAAACAGGAGAAGGAGCAGGAGAGCAGCAGTAAATGACAGCTTATTAAAATCTGACTTTGCAAAACGCTTGAAGTAGTTGTGTTTTTAGGCGTTTTATGTTTTCATTTGTGTTTTTGTATTCTTGTTCTTAATTACAGTTCATAATATTGGTAAATCATAACTCATGTAATAAATCATACAATTAATTGTGAATAATCTGGCATAGTGGAGCCATATTTTGTAATGGATTTCCTTTAAGCAGTTGCTAGGTGACATCCGCCGAAGTAGGGGCGGGACTATTTTAAGCTAGAATGTCCACATTCACAGCTGTTAACATCTGGTCTAACCAGTCATGGAAGAACACGTTCTCCTGAGACCAATGAGGATGGGTACTCATGAGCATGCAATCCCTGGATTTGGACACAGCCAAAGTGAGCCACATCAGAGTTGAGCTTCAGACAAGATTTGGAGTCTTATTTCCTTAAATTTGGACATCTTGCCTCTGATTGGCTAACAGCAACGCGACTCCATTTGCTCTGCAACGTTGATGTTTTATCTCCACAAATACCACAAGCCTGAAAGAGTTCTGCTGTGTTGTGGAGTTGCTAATGCTAACAGTTAGCTTCTATTAACCGAGGCGTGTTCTGCCTTCTCATGGCACAACAGCCTTCCACGGTTGCAGGCCAAGTTGGGTGAGTTTATGAATGCTAATTTTTCTCTGTCAGGTTGAAGAGACTGGCTTTTTTTGACCCAAGCATTTCCCCGTCGTTTTTCTTTCTGTGGCTAATGCAGGAAATAGGAGTAGAAGACTATTTTCACATTCTGTATGCATGTGAAACTCCAAGTGACCGATAATATTTAAAAAAACAAGTATATGTTTCTCAGTGAACCTGCACTTTGAAATCCATCCAGTTACATCAATTACCTTGTTTGCCTATTACACAAAGACACAAAAACCTTATTGATGCACTTTTGGTGTCTGGTGGTAACATTGTACTTTATCATATGTGCTATTGTACAGCTGAGATTGTAGTTGAAGAGTTCAATAGTAAAAACAGATTCAAGCCATTTTTAATCAAAATCATCAAACCTTATTTTGACTGATATCCTCTATAGTAAATAATTATAGGATGCATTTTTAAAAAATTATATAAACTGAGTTACTTGTGTTTGCAAATGAACCCTTTAGTCATCAAATTTTTGAAGTAATACTTTATGTCTCAATTTTTATTTTTGTAAACTTTCCTCATGGGCACCTTGGATTTAACCCCTAAAACCCTGAAAGTGTTGAATGTGACTCTTGAGAGTCAAACTAATTTTCACTTTTTTGACAAAAGCAAGCAGGTAAAACTTGACTGATTGGATCTGGTTTGTTTCAAAGAAGAGAACAAAGTCTTTCTTTTTTTTAACTCTCTACCCGTTGGTCTCTGAAAGGTTGTTGAGACATAACATGTGGTTATTTCAGACAAACCACAGAACATGCTGCTCTAAACAACACACTGCCACAAGAACCAAGCTGCCATATTCCACATGGCCAGTTGTAAACAGAAATATAGGACTCAAAACTTCAGGGGAAAAAAGACCTTTTAACTTTTAAAGTAACTATCTTAATACCAAACAACATGTGTGTGTGTGTGTGTGTGTGTGTGTGTGTGTGTGTGTGTGTGTGTGTGTGTGTGTGTGTGTGTGTGTGTGTAATGTAAAGCCTCACATTGTTTCTATTATTACATCAGACTAAACACTTCTTTTTGAAAACCAAAAGAAATAAAGTTTTATTCCAATTTTAGCAACATTTAACCTCAGGCTATTGTGCAATAACTGGTTACTGTGAGATGAACCTTTATTCATTTGCATTTATATCTGTGTGTGTGTGTGTGTGTGTGTGTGTGTGTGTGTGTGTGTGTGTGTGTGTGTGTGTGTGTGTCCAAACCTGATCTAGGGATCACAGATACAAAAGGGTCAAGTGCGCCTGGTGTGCTGCTTGGAGGATGTCTGGAGGGACTGAAGGCAGGTGGAGCGTCAAAGGGTTAAATTAGAACAGGTTGACTAGAAAGCATGGTCACATGACACGCAGTTGGTGCTGGATCGTAACCGTGTGAAGTCAAACTGTTAGGTCACTTCTGTGAGTTGCTATACAACATAAGGTCAAGTTTAATTGTCCACCACTGAAGTTTAATCCAGATCCTCCAAACATGCAGACACATGTGGCTCCATATGTTAAACACAGTGTGTTTTTAGGCCTTGCTCACATGGAAACAAGGGTTTTCCAAAACATTTTTAATTTGTCTTTTCTAAAAATATCTTTGTAAACACTCTGCTTTCTAGAAATGTTTTCATTTGCACAATAAGAGCCAGAATACTGTAGCGCCGACACAAAAATACACAAAAAGCAGGAATGGAGCATGCACATGAAGAATGCATCCTGGAGAAACAACAAGAAGAGGAAAAAGATGTGTTAGGGTGGACTTGTTTAATGGCTAATACCAATCCAAATAGCTGAAGATTAATTACATTTCAGCACCAAATATCTCCCTCACTCTTAGACTTGAAGATTACACACCAACTCATGTAAATATCTGTAGAGTTTAAAGAGACTAAATAATGTTTCAGTGTTTTTGAATTCAGCAGCTCAGCTAAAGAACACCAGAGATCAAAACTAAATGAAACACAGTCACTTTGTCATGTTAATCAGTGTAGATGGACATTTTATTTGGGTAGACTACTAATAACACTACCATGAAGAATGGTCTGGTCCCATGTTCACATTTATGATCACATCAGAACTCCACACACCTCATTTTTTTTAAACTAATTGAGCTTGCATGACCTTTGTACCATTTAACCAAATGATCCAACTCAAATTAGTTTGGAGCCATAAACTCAAAAATTCTTTTCAGCTCTGTGGCAGCATCCGACATTAGGAGAAAGTGGAGGTTAAATCTTGTGTTTGAAGACGAGTCCCATCACATCTGTGTGGATCCACTAGTTATGAAGATGACAGGCATTCCAAACCAGACTCACCACTATCTGCAGAAGGCATACTTAGTTCAATCACTTTCAGCTGTCGCCTATCAAGGATGTTTTATAATTTGTGTTTTAAAACCTGCGATTATTGTCAACATAGAAGGATGAGAAAGAAACAGAATAAAGCAGAATGTTTTCCACTTTTTGTAGAAGTCATTTCATTTCCTTCTGATTGGAAGGATTGCTCAAATCTATGGAGGCACACACACACACACACACACACACAAAGAATTACACAGTGACAAACACACAGGCCATGAAAGTTGGATACTTATTTTAGACGTACTAATAACAGACTAACACTCTACACTCTGTTCTTCAAAGCATCTGAGGAGGAGAGAAGAGTGAAGCCACAGAAAAGCCCATTGAGGGAGCTTTTGGCACATCTGAACCCACTTAGCCTCTAAAAGAACATTTTAATATTTACAAATGGCCGTAAAGCTGCTCGCACCACTGTACAGAAGCAGACTCGCTTCTGCAAACATAGCGTCAGAGTGAGGTGGGTTTATTTACCAGCAGAGAATGCAATAAATACAAACAGCTTTTACAGTGGTGTTTTAAAGGCCTGTAAAGGGGGAGAGTTTCCTTTCCTAATCAAAACGTGTGAACTTAATAGAATTATAACTTCTGAATTATACGAGAGGTTTTATTGCTTTTTCTTAAAGTGGTTTGACGACTGATTTCCAACAATATTGGCCTGGAAACAAGTTTCCAACCATAAAGCTGAGAACTTTGTAAAAGAAGTTTGTGGTTTACAGTTTGTGCTTTTTGATCAGTTACTTGACTTGTCATTAAAAAAGCTGCAGTGTTTTTGTACTGGCAGGAGTGTTTACGTTGAATTAACAGCTACAGGAAAGGGTGGCAGCATCTTAGGTTGAACCAAGCTTCAGATTATGTTCACAGCTGACATTATAAAGCTGTCTTCGATGTCAGGATCATGTTTTATATCCCGTGGAATGTAATATTAATGCAACTGCAGCATCTGAAGAATCTTGGCGATGCTGCAATTCCTTCATGAAACAATATCCTGAACAGGCCCAGCTGCTATTAAACACTCCTGGGGTTTATATAGGACATGAAAAGGTAAAAAATAAAATCACTGAGCCAATTATAAGAGAATAACATAAATAAAACTCTTGATTTTGTGACAGATAGGTGAATTTGATACCTTTAGTGTTGTGATGAAAGAAAAGATGAAACAAACTGGTGCCTGAAATAAGAGCAAAAATCTTCCAAAACATCAAAATTTCTCACACTGTTTTGTTTATCCCCTTCTCCTGAAAAAATGTTTTTGCCTGTCTGTTTGTCAGCAATGCATGGGCCACTGGACTGATTTTAAAGAGGATGTTAGAAATGTATATGTTTTTAAATAGGATCAGCCACGCTGAGATTCACATGCATGCAGAACATGAAAATAGTCTTCTACCCCTATTTCCTGCATTAGCCGCCAATGGAAAATTGTCGGGGAAATGCTCGGGTCAGAAAAAGCCAGAGACCCCTACCTGCCGAAAAAACCAGCATATGTTGTGTTTTGGATGCTGGTATGCTGGTCCAGCATTCAACGCTAGTCCGGCATGGGATGCTGGTGATTGGATTCTTGTACAACATGCTGGTCCAGGATGGGATGCCGGTCTAGCATGCTGGTCCAGAATCCAAGTAACAGCATCCCATTCTGGACTAGCGTTGCAACCTGGAACAGCATACCAGCATCCAAAACACAACATATGCTGGATTGTATACGTTGCATGGAAATATTTGCATTCTTGCAACCATGGAACACTGTTAATTTAGCAACCAGGAGAAAGCAGAGTGCATCTCGGCTAGTAGACGCTAGCCATTAGCATTAGCAACTCCACAATAGTGGAACTCCTTCATGCTTGTGTTATTTTTGGAGGTAAAACATCCACGTTGCATTTTTTACCCAAGAATAAACAGTGAACAAAGGCAGCGTAAGAGCCACATTTCTTTTAACCAATCAGAGGTGAGATGTTCACATGTAATGAATATTAATGAGTAAGACTCCAAATCCTGTCGTCATCCACCCCCCACTCCTCTGACAAACTTTTAATTCCTGAAACAGGAGCACCAGAGCTTTTTTATTTATTTATTATTTTTTGGTAACACTTTAGTTTAGGGAACACAAATTAACCATTAATTAGCTGCCAAATAATATACATATTAGTGGATTACTAAGTCTAATCAGTCATTATTAAGTACTTATTAACTGCTAATAACTAATGCCCTAATTCTAATATTAACAGGAAATAAATTAAGAGTTTTATCATAATCGGCCATTAACAATGGTTTGTTATTTTAAGGTAAATGGTTTGTTGCTGATTAATGCAGAAACTAATTAGATATTAACAAAAGCTCACTTTAGAATGGGGAACATATTCTTGCTTATAAGTGGTTAATAAAATGTTGTTTTGGCCCTATTAACACTTGCTGTTTGGTGTTTATTTACATAATAACAGAACATAATTTTTCTGGTTATTAATGCAGAATAACTATTTCCCTTAAATTACTTCTTTATTGATTAGAGTTAATTAGTATCTGCATTAATCAGCAACAAACCATTTACTTTCAAATAACAAATCGTTATTAATGGTCCATTATGATAAAACTCTTAATTTATGGCCTGTTAATATTAGAATTAGGGCATTAGTAATAAGCAGTTAATAAGTACTTAATACTGACTAATTAAGACATAGTAGTCCACTAATATGTATATCAATTGGCAGCTAATCAATGTTTAATTTGTGTTCCCTAAACTAAAGTGTTACCTATTTTGATTTTATTTTTACACAGAAAACGACTCACAAGTCATTCATTCACAACAAAAGTATTGAGAAGATGAGCGTATGCCCACTGTGGTGAAACTGGACGTACATCTGAAACTGGTTAATGAGTCACCCTCACTTAGAATGGCCATAAGAACTAATCAGTATTAGAACGCACAAAAATAGCTAATACACATTTAATGTTACAAAAATGAAAATACATTAGTGGTTATAGTTGTGAGTTGCTCACAACACAGACTCCAAATGCCAACGGACCCAGTGAGAGCTTGTGATGTTGCGTGAGACTGCAAGACATACCAGCTAAAACGGCTTTATTTCTGCACCCTTTCTCAACACAAAGTGATTTTAGTTCAAGAATCTTATATGGAATGATGATATGAGTTCCTTCAAGGAATGTTTGGGATTTAAGGTGTTTTATAGCTTGTGTCCCCACTGTTCCTTACATCGTAACACATAATGTTACTAAAAACACCAAATACCTTGAGCGGTGGTCGTATCACCTAATGCTCATTGTTTGGAATAAAAATGTCCCCCATAAGAACACGTACACACACACACACACACACACACACACATATACATATGGTCTGCTGGTGGTCATTAAGTCTATCAATGAGTAGTGTAATTTTGGAACTCACTATGATATCCGGATTTAATGAGGAGAGTCTGCAGCGTATTCAGTCTCTTCCGAAATACCTCCATCACAGTGAGAAGACCAAAAATCACAAACACTAAATCTCTCTCGGAGGCAAAACAAGTCGCTGCATTAACCACAGCTTCATTTCCCCAGCTGCACTTATCAAAGAAACAAGTGGGTTTAATGGAGATCTGGTATACTGATTAAATATTACCACGCTGAACAACATCCTTCGCTTCCCGAGGAAAAAATACTGCGAGTCAAAAAAGGTGACAAAACCCCAACAGCAAACAATCCAAAAGAAGCTCACTGAGCTAAACCCTGCAGGAAGCTTTACTAATGCAATAAAGCTAAAAGTCAGAATTATGCTGCTGGTAAAAATGTTAAGCTTTATTTAGAAGTTGTTGAACTTTATTTGGATGTGAGAATATTGAAGGTTTACTGTACTGTAGCTGAGGGCTGAACCCACAGCCTTTAAGGAGGAAAATATGAAAATCCAAGCAGGGCCCGAGAGCTCCTGTAGCACCAGCATCAATTACTGCACTTAACCAACACACTCGTTCTCTTCCTGTGTGTCTCATACGAGCTGGGTGCAGCGCTGCACCTCAGGGTGCATAGGGGAGGGAGAGAGAGTGTGTGTTTGTGTGTGAGTGCCAGGAGAGAAAATGAGCAAACTCCTGCATGTGTGTGTGCTGCAATATATCATCCGAGCCTGAATAGACCCCCAAGACAGAAGTTAATGAAGTGAAATGAGACTTATTAGCCAAAAACCTTTAAAGTCACTGACAGGAGAGCGTGGGGGAATAAGGACGGACGGACTGATATTATTAATGACAGCAGTCCTCAAAGGGAATGTGGACATACCGGCGTGCACATTCTGGTTTTTAAAAATTGCTCACCACAAATTTGAAAAATGCACATATTTTAATTAGAGTGCCATAATGTTACATGCTTACCTTTGATTAGCAATTTTGTTGGGCAATTAAATGATTGTTTCTATTGCTGATGTCTGATTTTCAGACCAACAGATACTAATCTGAAGGGTCGGATTTCAACCCTCACCTCTCCACGGCTCTGAGGGCAGACCTGCTCCTCTAAAGATGCTTTGAAGCCTGATATATTTGCTCACCCTTGACTGAAAGCACACAAAGAGGAGGTGTCAAGCTTGGACTGTGCTACACTGTTTGTCCTTTCTTCAGGTTGAGTTTTAACCCAGTTTTGACCCAGCAGGTATTTGCTCCAGAGGCCATCAATATGGAGACACTTGTTTCGCCTGAGGCCAAAGACCTGAAGACCTGAACTGTGTGCCAGGAGCATGGTGGTTTGCCTGCTTCTCCACAGAGTGACAGCATGCCTGGGTGTTCCTTTAGTTTATCTTCAGTCATCATGGTGGTTGTGAATAAATGAACGTTTACTGTAGGAGTTTTATTGTACTGGTCAATGAAAGTTGTTTAATGCTGCCTTTAAAGTGTAGCATTTACTTATGGAAGGAACTTGAAAAGTTGAATAGAATATTTATTATAATATATTTATTTATCCTGTTTCCAAACTCGTTTCAAGCCAAATACAGTTTATGAAAAACAGAAATTATTTACAGAGCCATCCTTCCCATAAGTCCTTAGGTTCTAGATTCATGTGAAGCCCAAATTCTGTTTCCATTCTTCCTTAATATTTTATTTGTGAAGTGGAAAGTGGGAATCTGAGCAAGGTGAAAAATAAGCCCAGAATCTAAGTATGAGATGGAAAGTGAAGAGGTGCTGGTGAGAATACTTTTGTCTGCAGGAATGAATGGGACACAGTAGGAAATGTGTTTTTTCCACGACTCTGCCTCACCATATAAGCCTAAAAGCTTTGCTTTAAAGACCAAGTTTACTGAGAAGTTATTTAACTTTTTTTAAAAATATGATTGATTACACTGAGTTTAACATGCATGCTAAACGTGAAAATGGTATTCTACCCCTATTCCCTGCATTAACCGCCAAAAGAAAACACACACAGATCTACGTCACACTGTGAAATTAGCGTTCATGGACTCGTCTATCTTGGCTCTCAACAGGGAAAGCTGCGTTTAGCATCCAGGAGGCATGATTTGGAATCACAGGATGGCCAAGGAAGGTCCCACCTTTCTCGCCTCTGATTGGCTAGAAGGGCTCTCCTACGATTGGCTATTTCATTTAGCAGCAAACCATCTTCCCTCGAAGTGCAGACTGTCCTCCTGCCACCAACATTACCAATGCCTTCCTTATCACTGATCAGAGATCAGTGGACTCCGTGGTTTCCTTTAAAAGGCAGCTTAAAACTTATCTTTTTACGTTTGCTCGTGTTTTCATCATTTTCTTCTTTTACGCATTTTCTTTTTGACGCCAACATTTTCCTCTCCCACAATTTCAAACGACAGGTCTGTTAACAGAAGACTGAACCTGTTTTCTGTATCAAACTCGTTTACTAATTCAGGAAACGAGAGCTTGATCAGTTCGTCCTCAGCTGCTGTTTGAGAATCAGACAGGTTAACGCGTTTGTCACGATTCTTCTTTCTGCGGGAACTCTTTTTAGGAGGAACGTTTATTTCCTCTGGTCCCTCGACTGCTTGAGTTTCAGGTTTTTCTGTCTCATCAGATGTAATGTTTGCAGATTCAAAACCATTATTTACTGCAGAATCATTCACACTTTGCAGGATTTCCTCATCTGCTACAGTCTCTGAAAAAATGTCATTTTCTTCATAAATTATCACAATTTGCAACTTGTGCTGTTTTAAATTTGTTTTATGTTGTCCAGTTATATCCTGTCAGTAATGTCTGACCAGAAATCTTAAAAATGATGCAGAATCAACTCTGACAAGATGTTTTTTTAGCTAGCAAGTAAACCTGCCTGTCTCAGCTCCCTGCAGCCTGCACAGTCAGCATCGCCGCAGAAGTTTCCACAATAGCTGCCTCCTTTTCCGCTCACCTTAGAGTCTGCAGACTTCCACTTATCAGAGAGGGCAGAAGGGGGAGCCTTTCAGTCTTATGGCTCTGGTGTCTCCGTCTCCCACATTTACCACCAACTACTGATGCCTGCAGGCTAGAGGACACACAGCTTTGTTGTCTGAATGGGACTGACGCACTAGGTCATACCTTCTTTGAAGCAAGTGTGTTTCTGTCACAGGAAGTGCATGATAATTAAGATAATGAGCTATTTCCAGTGCACCTGTTTCATTTAGTGACAAATTATTTAAATGAGGCAAATCACTCCAGAGATGAGTTGATTAATCGGTGACATAATCAACAGAAGACATTTTGCTAATGAATAATTGATTAAAGTAATTCATTAATCAAATATGTACATGTTTAAATGCTGAATATAGTTTCTAAACTATGAATCATTTCTGGGTTTTGACTGATAAATAGAAAACATGTGAATATTATGTCAAACTTGATTATTAAACAAAAACAGAAAGATGTTCAGAATAGAAATTCTCAAATATTCTTCACTGTAGTGATGTTCTTTGTGAATTTAGAGGCTTAAAGGTCTAAAATGCTTCAATTTTTTATTCATTTTTGCAGGAATGGAGCAAAAGAAAAGAGATAATCTGTTTTGGCCTGTGCAAGCTTGTGTGAGCACAGAAAGAGGGGGTGTCTGGTTCTCTGCAGACCTTTGGGACCAGGGAAGCGAGAGATAAGCCTCCCAGCATCGGCACCCCTAATTCTGGTCCCGTCTGCTCATGTCAAACCACTGGGGTCCCCTGTACTGATAACCTCTAACAGGAAAGGAGCCGTTTATGACTCCTGTCTGAGACGTCGGCTATACCACACACACACACACACACACACACGTTTCATAAATAAATGCAGGAAATCCATCCCATGCTCTCGATTCAGTCACCTCTAACAAAACATGCAAGCTGACAGAATAAATCCTCAAAGACGAAATGATGGAGGGAGAGTGATCTGGTGGCAAAAAGCTGCTGCTTTGAGGGCGAGTGGCCTGAGGCTGCAGGTCAAAGTTCTCCCGAGGTCACTCGCAGCCAAACCAAATAGATGACAGGGAACGGGCGGGAGAGCAGGAGTCTACGAGGACAACGATAAATGAGACAGACAGGGAGACAACCTCCGGAGCCAGTGATACAAGCCCCAGGTCTCTTTGATCCATCACTGCAAGCTTCCTAAAGTAAACACGGGTTAATTGTCCCGATCGGGCCGAGATGCCTATCTGTCTATTCCCTGCAATGCTCCGATATGTTTCTACAGAGGAAGCCAAGCTTTGGGCCCTAATCAGATTCCTAAGATGCTAATGGATTCGTGCAACATTTAGCTGCTTCACTCTAACATCCAATGCACAACAAGGTCCAGTTTTGACCTCTTGCATATCTCTTGACCTTTTAATCTACTGACTGCACCTCACAATTAATGCAAACCTGATAAAAGAATGAGTGAAACTGGCTTTAATTTTTCCAGTACTTATCTTTTAATTGCTTGGCTACTTTGTTTATTAAAAGGCGTTGTTTTTGATCCCAAAGTTAATATTGAGCACAGAGTGAAGCTTATCTTTTAGTGGTAATTTGTCAGGTTTTGCTGAAAGCTGTATTAACTCTGAACACCCTGGCTTATGGATTTTGTTCCACATCACTTTACATAAAGCAAAGGGGGGAAAGAAGAAAAGTGTAAGAAGTTAAAAAAAATAAAATACAGCAGAGGAGGAGGAAATATGTTTCCAGAGCTTTGAAGCTGAACTTCTGTTGGACAGGAGGTGGAGACTGTGATGTAGGGATGTCAGGATCCACCTTTTGAACTGCCTTGTATAAATATTGGTGGTGTTTCCTTGTGACCCTCCTCCAACACGGCCCTTCCAGAAAGCCCTTTATGTGGATTCTGCATCCCCTCCTCTGCACCTTGAACCCACAGAGATCAGACACTGCGGGTGGTCTCCAGGGGAAAAACCTCATCCAGCAATGACGCTACTCTCTGCAGGCCTGGCTGGGTTTAGTTATGCCTGAGGGAGCCTATGATGGATAGTAAGGGAATATCAATATACAAAAAGCTACTTATCTAGAGGAGGCAAATCCCTGGTTTTGGGAGATTTGTTTGATGCTAATTAATGATGAAGGTGAAAGCTTAACTCTGTTTTAAGACAAGTCAAAACATTCGTCTTATTAAAAATATCCTTGTAAACTTACACAACAACTAAAAACGGTCCTAATTCTATGATTAACTATGTCAGGTGTGTATGGTCCTCTAACAACACCACAAAAACTGAAGAAGCAATGTGGAGCACGAGCATAGAATATTGATCTCCGGGTACAAACTGTAAACACAAGAGATAGAAGTTTAAAAACGTCTCATCAGCTCAATAAAGTTACGCAGCTTAGAAAGGTTTTGCTGTCGGTGAACAACTCTGATCTACATCTGCAGCACAAACCCAAACACATAATCAGCTATTGTTTTTGCTGTTGTGGCATCGGACAGGCTAACCGGGCCTTTCCACTGAATGTGTAAGATCCGTAAATTTGGGTCACGTAATGAAGGTTGCATAACATCCACAAAACGTCCGTGAAAGGTCCGCAAAACATAGTACGCAGTAATTATCCGCTGTTATAGTGGACGAGTGCATTTCCACCGGCTGTGAAGCGTTACGTTTTGGAAGCGTCCCAGAAGCGTAGGAACGTGTCGTTAACGCTTCAAGTCTAATTTTTACGCACTACACTTTCAGAACGCATCAAACTCAGCAGTTCAGATCACGACAGATAGGAAGTCAAACACACCATCCAGAAACGCTCAAAATAAAAGTCACTGCAGATTTCCATCTGCTTAGCAAGTTTAAGTAAGGTCATTTCCTGTGAACTCTCTGTAGCCGAGGTAAACAGAACAGAAAATAGACCACCAACCTTTTTGGATACATGCTGCCTTCTGTCTCCTTGCGTGTGAACTGCCGAAATCACGGTCCTGCAATTCTCTGGTGATTTTGTAACCTCGCAGGAACAGCTGTGTGGAACGCTTTCTCTGCTATTTTGCATCTGAAATGCTCCTGGTGTGAATGGAGCTTGTGGGTAAAATGCGTTTATTGCGTTACGAGCCGCATCATAGAGCTGGTGAGGGGTTGGTGGCTCCGTTACATGACAGAGAGGCACATTTTTCTCATAAGCCTGATCAGCTGGTGCCCTAAGCGTGGTCCATGATGCCCGAGGGCAGAGCGCTGGCCCTGTAGGGACTAAACTTGAAACCTAAATGCCCCCTAGTGGTTGGTTTCAGTGCAAGCTTTAAGCCCTGCCACAGACGAGCGTCGAGTCCTGTGCAGGTGTCATGTTGCTACATGCTCATATTTTAAAAAACATTCATATTTGAATAAATTGAATTGCTATTGCACAAAAACAAACAAAAAACACTGATTATTTGCAGGGAAATGGTGGAATTTTCAGAGTGTTCAAACTCTGGTTATAAAAGTACAATTTATATTGTGACTTTACTTTAAACAACTTTAAAATATGAACACACATGCTGTTTAATATAGTTCACTCAGTTCAGTGAGGTCAGTTCACTTTATTTACAGTTCAAGATAACTTCACTCTGAAACTCATTTTTTTTAAAATGACAGTTTTCCATGTGGACCTCACTAAAGCATTATCATGTTTGCTCACCTTTAGTATCAAGTAAAAAGCTTTTATGAAGCCAATTTTGGAGTTATTGAAGGAAACAGGTTTGATCTGAGTGTGCAATAAAGCTCAGTGGGAAAATAAAATCAGATTTTCACAACTAAATCAGTTTATGTTTGATATGCGTTGGGTCATATATGACTAGTCAGGCTGTTTTTACGATTTACTGCAGATATCTGATGTTTTGTGCAGAGATCAACCAGCACAAAAGAGTTCTGGTCCGCTACAGATGCATGCGTTTCAAGTGATGATTTGTATGCGCATCTGTGTGAAACCCAAACACTTCCACCCTCACCGGACCAGTCTTCTATCTCGTAGCTGCATCGTTTCACCTCGGGCACAGGACTCCACTGTGTCACTCACGGTGACACATGGAGCGGCAGCCCCCTGCCCGTGGCGTACAGAGGGGATCAGCGCCCTGTCAATGTCTGTCACAGCGGCTTTGTCCCCCGTCATGCCCTCACGCTGGCAGGTTCAGGGAGGGGGAGGGAGGGGGACTCGTCAGCAGCACTGACAGACTGACATGTGACAGGTGAAGCCAACCAAACAGTTACAGACACCCAAGCATTCATACGCATGCCGGTGTGATTCACTGTGTGTGTGTGCTTGCATATAATCACATGGTTGCAGCCTGCTTCATATTTATGGTGCATTTTCTCATCTAATTCTGCAGAAAAACTGAAAAAGGTTCATTTCCCATAATGTCCAATATGCTTATTCGATGCTGTGCGGCAGAAATAGCTGAACCCTGCCTAAAATGGCAATTCTCACTCCACCGAATGGCACTTTGTGATAATAGGCAATCAGATAACTGTTGCCATAAATTTTAAATTACATTCTGCATAATAAAGGCTTTCTAATGAAAGGAAGTAATGTTAAAGATGCAACTACTGGGTGCTAAATAAAATTTGAATAAAACAGCATGGAGGCAAATTCAAAAACACACATGTGAAGCAGCGTATTGTTTTTGATCACTCTTTACCCTGCTGAGGTTACAGCAGGCCTGCTACAGGGATGCTCCTGCTGCTGCTGTCAGATCTAAGCAATAACTCAGAGTGTGTGTACCTTTGATGCTGGCATGTGGATTATATTAATATTTTCATGCAGAAAAGGTGAAACTTTAAAAACTTTTAGCTAATTTAGGGCATCAAAACTAAACTGAAATATTGCTAAATAATAAAGGAAGTCCAAGTTATAAAAGTGTCAACAAATTACAGCCAACATATGGGCCCTCTTTGAACTGGAGAATTGAATTTACAGCTCCCTTTGTTGCTTGATGGAGTTTTAATGACCGTTATTGCTGCCGCTTGTGGTCCCAAATCGAGCATTAGACCTTCAGCGTGGCTCGGATCTAAGCTGGTGCCAGAGGTTGCACCCAAATCATTTCATGTGACCCGATTCTCCCATTCCATTACCCAACATTCCCTGTGGGGACAGCAGTGGTCTCTTAACACTTGAACTGTGACCCCAGCCTTATCAAGACTGGGAGGATTTATAGACACCAAGGCAGGAAACTGAATTGTCCCACCTTGTGTCTCAGAGGGCACGTACAGTAATAACAATGCACTGTGAGGTTTGGCTTTGAAATGTGATTTATTTCTTATTACTTACAATATTGCATGAAGCAGCATTTGTCTGGGGGTGCATGAACAGCTGCTACCAGGTGCAGAGGCAAACATTACCACCATAAACATAAAAATCACAATTTAAATGATTGAGGATGAAATATTTGCACTGAGGTAGTGCTCTACGGTTCAGCGTTAAAACACTGGATGTTGGAGTTTAATGTCCTACACGCAAACAAATACTGCCTGAGTCAGACACGGGTCATCTGAGTTTAGTTACACTATTGTTTGTTAGAGATTTTGTTTAACATCCTCAACCATCAACACATGTTGACTTATTTAATGACCTTTCCAAAAAATTGTAGGCTGCTTGGTTGTGATACTTAAGGAATAAGGACGTAAAAACACAGTTTAATGAAGAAAAAAGGCTGGAAAAATGTAAACTTTTCTTTTTAACCTGTTATTTGATCACTAGGACACTTTGACCTCCCAAGACGCTGTGTCCTCTTCCTTTGCTTCTTGGACTATAATATTTTATTCTCTTCAACGTGGAACTCTTTTATTATTGAGAGAATCTTCCTTTTTTGATTTATATTATACATATATATATATATATATATATATATATATATATATATATATATATATTGTATTTTTAGTTATTTCCATCCATCCATCCATTTTCCTCTACTTATCCGAGGTCGGGTCGTGGGGGCAGCAGCCTAAGCAGAGAAGCCCAGACTTCCCTCTCCCCAGCCACTTGGGCCAGCTCTTCCGGGGGAATCCCAAGACATTCCCTGGCCAGCCGAGAAACATAGTCCCTCCATTTGTGTCCTGGGTTTTCCTTTAGGTCTCCTCCCGGTTGGACGTGCCTGGAAAACCTCACCAGGGAGGTCACCAGGAGGCATCCTAACTATTGTTTATAAGGTCCTACTGATCCAAAAAAAAAAAACTCGTACCAAATAAACATTCTGGTACGAGTGTCAAGTTGTAATTTGCAGCCTAAACCAGAAACTTTTTAAGAAATTAGGTGAAAAGTAGCCACAATTATAAAAAGCAAAAACTTGATGAAGTAAAAACACATTAAATATAAACTAGAAACTTTATCAGGCTGAGGATCATTTAAAAAATGGTTTTCCTGAACCCAGCAATGTTTTCAAATGAGAAGAAATTCTTTGCATCCATACCTTAAATGTTGTTTCTACTGCATAGAGTGATCATTCAGAACCATCACTGCACATCAGCAGTTATTTCTGTTTTTCTACAAAGTAAACAAAGTCTTTCCTAGATTATCATCCATTAGCATTAGTTTTAAGAACAAATTTCTCTCCATAAGAGGATACTTTAGATAACACAAGCAACAAAACAAAAAAGGTTGAATTTCTGGAAACTAGATGTAATTTTGTAAATAAGCTCAGGAGAAATTAAATTGGAATTTTGACCTAAAAATGTCTAATGTTCAGCTCAAGTACACTCAAACACACAAATCTAATATTTAAGGAGTGTGTTCAGTATACTGACATGTTTTAAAAGCTTATTATTAAAAAAGTAGCATTATTAAAAAGTTTATGTCGTGCAAAGGAACAATGAGTGTTAAACAACTAGAGACAAAAAGAAACTTTTAAAAGAAATGTTTGTTGTAATTTTGTGCAAATCACTAAGCCTGCTTGGAGATAAGGGCTGGACAGAAGAGGAAGTTATAATTTGTGACACTTAAAAGCGCTACCAGGAGTTTGAGACACTCAGAGGGAGTTAACGACTCCCTGCTCTTCCTATTTCCCCTCAGTTCTTCTCTCAATCTTTTGAAGTTGCAGACCTACAGACCCTTTCTTCTTCTTGATCTCTGAGCTCTTTGAATGGCCTGAAATGCATTATGGAGAACAGAAAAGATGTAGATGTGCGAGGAAAGGAAACACTGATTGGTGAAATTTAAATGAATGGAAAGAAGACAGAAAATCAACCTTTTTGGAGTAAAAGAAATTTTTACTTGGCTGCCAGCTAAATATGTTCTGCTGCAGGGACAATTCAGGTGTTAAAAACGACTGAGCAGAGCAGCTTTAAGCTTTTAGGTTATTTCAGCCACTTTTGAGCTTTTGTCAGTGATTTGTTTGACATGTCCTAGCCGATGAGGTCACTGCAGGCAAAGGGTTTAAAGCAGGGACGCTCAGGGTTAAAGATAATAAATATCACTAAAGACAGTGGGAGTAAAAGTCACAGATGGTAAGAATAATATTTCTTTCTCTTCTGGATGTCATCACAGTTCCGTTTTTTAGAGGATGAGAGTAGAAACTGAAGTGGTTTGACTTTCAGTCAGAGAGGAAAAAGACAGGAAAAGTTCTTTCAGCGTGCTCTTTCATAACCATTAACTGTGTGATGACACCGGCGGATATTCAGATTGATTTACCGTCCTGTGAGGATCACTTGGTCTGCACAAAAGTCTCCAATTCCAGAGATTAATCTGTGTCTATAATGAAAGGCTTCCTGCCCCAATGTTTCTTCAAACTAAAGTCCACCTCTTTCAAGCTTCACTCTGATTGCTATAATGGCCTTATTTATGAGGTCACTGGTAAAATGTGTATCTCATTGGTAGCTCTTTAGCCACAAAGTGAACAGGAAATTAATCAAAAATCTCCTCATCCAACGCTCATTTTTCAGTGCCCCAAAAATCAATGGAGGGAAACTAAACTGTGAGACAAAGGACTGCGTATGGGCAAAGTCTTGGAAGAAAACCTCAAAAAATACAACACAAACAGAGCTGATCCCACATTTCCTCCCATCAGGACCACCGTACACAGCAATCACTGTCCCATCATTCTATTAGCGACAGACATTTCTACCCTGAAGAGGAACCTGTGAGGTAACATCAAAGAAGTCGTCAGCAGTAACCTTGACCAGGCCTGGGATGGAGACACCATCAAAGCCGTAAAACTGCAGCGCGTTTAAAGTAAGTCCACCACACTTGCCTGATTAACATGTCACAGGGAGATGGGAGCCTCTATAATCAGTCTGCAAAGACGATTAGATCGCCAAAGTGCCCACTTTCCTCCAGCTGAAGGGTACGAGGGGTAAATGAACTCTCAGTTCAGCAAACAGGTCATTTAGCTCCCTGTACTAAATGGATGTAGACAAAATGTGACAGTGAAGCATGAGGTTATGGTTTCTAATCATAGCCTGGGAAGAAGGTGAAAGACACAGGCTGCGTGTGTGTAAGTGAACAGGGAATGGGGGTTGTTTTAACAGGAACTGCTGGCTCCTTGATTTGTGTTCACCTTTGACCTGGAGGGATGTTGAATTGTATTTCCTCATGATGAATTATTTCCCTCTGACGTCCTTCCTGAAACAACTTTTGTATGTGAAAAACATGCCTGCAGCACTGGAGATAGCTGTGTGAATCTACAGTAGATAAAGACGGGGAGGGTGGATTTGGACTTAAAAGTGTCTGAGGATGCACCATTAACCCTTGGGGCAACAGCAGTGAAGAGTGAGGCTGAGAGTCCAGGCAATCAAGGTAATGCATTGGGGTGAGGCAATCAAAGGGGTTAATCACTGGCATTGTGACCACGGTAACAGAAAGTATGGCCGTGAGGTGAGACAGTGTTTTGCAGAGTCCCGCAGGACACAAATGGAAGCAGTTAAAGTAACTAATTACATCAAAATAGGATAGGTTTTGTAAAAAGTGCTGATAAATGGAATTCAACATTCTTTATTTTAAATTGACCAAAGGATGGGGACATGGTCATGAATTAAGTTTATATCACTATAAACAAACTGTTATTTAGGTAGCGGTAGTGGCTGTCTTACAGAAAACTCCAAAAATCTTTTAAAGGACTCGTTCACTGAGTAATGTGTAATACTTGTTTTTAAAATATGTTCTGTCACTAAGTTTCACATGCATGCTGAACGTGCCCCTATTGCCTGCATTAGCCATAGAAAGGAAATAGAGAAACGGTTAGGTTGGGAAAAGCCGCCTCTTCTAACCTAGAAATCTAGACCAACCATAGCTGTAGCAGAAGATTTTGCTCTGCAGGTCGGTCTAGCCATGCTCCATTGTAGCCTCAGCAGATCTACCATTGGCCCGAACAGTTTTGTGTTTTGCCAATCACAGTGCTTTACGTTTGTTGGGCAGGCAAAGCACTAGAGCTGAAAATGAGAAAAACTACAAAGATGGCGTTGGTTCAGGAATGGTGTTCGCTTGAAATGGCTTTGGCATAAGCTTTGGACAATTTAGACCTAAGCTTTTCTTTGACAAATGAGCAGATAGAGGTATTTAAGTAATTTAATTAGAAAACGGATGTATTTGTTTCTTCTTTGATGGTGTATGGCAGACTGTCCTGATGACTGATTTCCATAGCGATGATTACATCATGTTGTTTGTTGCTCCGATTGGTCCTAGAGATGTCTAATTGCATGTGGAGACTGTTTGAAGGACAACCGTAGATTCTGCTTCATGACAGGGCTGTTTCAATGTCTCATGGCCAGACATTTACAAATACAGGATGGCTTGCCAGGCTAAGTCTCTTCTAAGTCACAGGGAAAACTTGCATTTTTGGACTCACCCACCTTGGCTTGTAACGACGGAACAGTGTGTTGATTTAGGGGCCAGGAGAGAGCAGAGTGTGTCAAGCTAACCATTAGCATTAGCAACTACACAATATGGCAGAACAGGTTCAGGCAACAGCAATGTTGCATTTTTTACCCAAGAAGAAGAGTGAAAGGAGGCAGCGGAAGAGTTGCATTGCTGTTAACCAATCAGAGAACTTCACGTACCATTAATATATATATATATATATATATATATATATATATATATATATATATATGTATATATATATTTTTTTTTTGTATCGCGAGACGCCAGATACATAAAGGCATGATAATGCCTCTAAATAGAAAAACTTGGCAATAAGATTAATTAAAAATAAAAAATCCTGCCGTACAAAGGTCAGTTTCAATAAAGGAAAAACTTTTTACATAAATGACCTTATTTAAATGGAACGTTCAGCCATTACTCAAGAGCCTGCGATTCAGAGATGGGCCTCTGGCTTTAAGAGACTCAAGTTTAGCCAATCTGGTCTAAACATTTAAGTGACACAACTCATGTAAAATCTCTACAAAAAGAGAAAAAAAATTAACATATATGTCAAAAGAATACCCACAAAGACCCACTTCACTCAAAACCACACCCCTGCTTCAACAACTCTCTGGAGGTGAATAAAAAAGTGAAAACAAAAGTTATTTTTCTTCTATCGTCACATGGCTCATATCTGTTGGTGGGGACCAACAATTTAAATGACATTAAGGTTAGAGGACTTGGAAGGAAACATAAACATTCTTGAGCTGATCTTCATCCAAACTTCATTAAAGCTACATGTGAGGCCAAACCCCAAACAATGAGTCACCCATTAATGGGGCTTCTACCCCAGCTACTCTCACCAGAGAGTCTGAAGGCCATGCAGTGGGAGTCAGGGTGAGAAATGGCTGCTTGGTCTGAGGCCCCGGACTTACGAGAAACAGCCAAATGAATCCCCTCACCCTCATTCTAGACATGCATTATCCTCCGCTGTCATAAACTTGGCTGTGGAGAAGATTTACAGCTGCCCTGTGCTTCATCTCCCATGGCTTTCCTTCCTAATTGTCTGCACGGCCAAGACCTTGACCAGAGCTTTTCTCATCTGAAGAATCTGAGATCTCCAGATTGATTGTCAACACAGCCTAATAGCTAAAGAAACCACTCCACCCTGGTTTAAGGACGGAAGACTAGACTGCACTCCTGATGGCAGATTAGCGGAAAAGCCGAAGTAATTAAGTGATTTTCCAGTGAATTAAGATCTTTGTTGAACAACGCATGCCAAGCTGAAGTTAAGAAACGTGGGATTAAGATGGAATCCACCTTAACTCAGCAGCCAAAATCACACGAGCACACACAGAAGTCCTTGTCTGGAGACTTTTGGGTAAATTCAGCTCTATTTTGGACAAAATGAACAAAATTGCGAAACAGAAATGAAATACCAAAAGCTTTGCAAATCTAAGCTTTTAAGCTATACAACATGTTCTCATTTAAAAACTACATTCTGCGATAAATTCAGAATTAGTCGTTTTAATTTCCTCAATGCTGTTGCAGTTATTCTTCCTGCACACAGATCCCATCACTGAAAAGCCCTGCCTGCATCAGAGCCAATTCAGTTAGTGGGAAGCAGGAGCGGATGTGAGCCAAGGTTATGAACCGGAGGACATCAGCTTCTCTGATAAAGCTCTGCTGTTGTGTAACCTTGGCCAAGTCCCGCTCCATCACAAAGGCTGTTACGGCACAGTGACCTAACATTGTCGTAGTTCAAACACAGTGACCAGAAACAAGAGGGAACAAGAAAAGCAATCAGAGAAAAAGCTCTGGAGCATTTTTTTCTCCCATAAAGACAGTCATGTTTGGCACAGTGTCATTAAAAAAAAAGACAGCTACTGCTTCTTGGAATCAGTTTTATTTCCTGCTTTTTATTCAGGTTGGTTCCCTGAAATTTCATTTTGGCTCAAAAATAATGGAGAAAAGCTAGAGCTGGATTCAGAATGGGAGGAGGAGACTGACTTATTCTTTCTTTTAGCGTACACGGGACGCTACGTTTAGCATGTGTAGGGTAAAATAGACCAGACCATAAAAACAATAAGCCTCTTTTGCCCTAATGGGTTAAGCTTCAGAATTTTTAAAGGTGAGCACAAGTTTGGTAAATAACATTTCAGCTGTATTTTTAAAATAAGTTAATGAGGAAATAATTTCAAGTGCTTTTAAAACAAACAAAAAAGAGACAACAGAAAGTTCTCTGGAGATAATTTTGTGCCATTAAGTAATGTTTCCCAGCAAAAGTTTCCTTTAGGCAGTGCTGCAATTTGGCTGATTAGATGACCTAAGATGGTATTTATGAGGCTGTTTTCTTTGATCTGTTGGCTTCTGTACATGAGGATTATTAGGGAAGGGACGTAGAGGTGGTGGGACAGAGGAGAGTGGGAAATGTAGATTAAACTAAGAGGAAAGGATGCATAAAACCCAAACTTTAAAGGTGGAGTTAAATGAAAAAACATTATTTAATTATTATTCCTGATTATAATCGGTTGCTCTGAGTTTTTCATGTAGGCTGAACCTGAAAATAGTCTCCTACACCTATCTCCTGCATTAGCTTCTGATAGAAAATAGACGGTGAAACTCTAGGATTAGAAAATCCTGACAGATCTACGTCACACTGCACTAACATTCATGGACTCACCCATCTTGACTCACGACAGAGAAGGCTGTTGTTGGTTTAGCGTCCAGGAAACAGCAGAGAACGTCTCGAGTAGTAGAAGCTAACCGTTAGCATTAGCAACTCCACCACACAGCAGAACTCCTGCTGGCTTGTGTTATTTGTGGAAATAAAACATCAACGTTGCAGAGCAAACAGAGTCAGTGGTAGAGTGTTGCTGTTAGCCAATCAGAAGTGAGATGCCCAAATATCAGGAAATAAGACTCCAAAACCTGCTGTCTGAAGCTGAGCTGTGATCTGGCAATCTTCTAGATCCTGAAACAGGTGCATTAGGGCTTTTGCATGTATGCAAAATACAACTTTCAAGGCAATCATTGCTACTAGAGACCACTGCAAATGACGGGCGATCCACACCTTTAAAGCCTACTGCACACTGAAAGCATCAGCGGCGCGGAACAGCAGAGGAAGGTCGCCGCTTCAAATAGAATCCATTATAGTCTATGAGGGTGTCACAAACCAGCTGCGCTGCGGCAATTTCCAGACACGTCCCAGAAGCGGCACGCTAAAGATAGGATTGGTTCTATTTTTGCCTTCTGGGATGCGTCAATTTCCGCAGTTAACATAGGACTAGACAGGAAATCACACTCGGTTTCAGTGTAAAATGCCCGGTAATTTTCAAAATAAAGGTCTATTACAGAGATGCGATTTCATATGTGTGTGACCTCATGGCTTATTTACTTACCGCATCGTTCGAGAAGTGCAGCAGTGTGTTTTTCATGAGTTTATTCCTGGCAGTGGTGAGTAAAAACATTATATATGACATCAAGCAGCGATATCAAACGTCATTTCCTTCTTTTTGGTTTAATGGCGGACGGCATAAACAAACCGTGACCTTCAAATTCTCGAGGGATCTTGTGATCTCGCGAGTCGAGCGAGCAGCGCGGCGGTGAATTTGCTTCGCTGCTGACTCTCCCGGTGTGCACTGGAGTACTGCGATTGTCGCGAGTAAACCGTTCTGCTGCCGTTCCGCGCCGCTGATGCTTCCAGTGTGCAGCAGGCGTAAGACTGGTGGTGGCCATCAAATCTAAATCCGTTCATAGGGGCTGCATCGCGCCAATATGGGGAGGGGTAGACAGGGCGGAGCACACTGCTGAGCACACAGTGAGAATGCCCAAATGTAAAATATTTTAACTTGTGTGCAGTTATTTTTAGCTTGGAGTGTCCAATTAGAAAGCATCTCTCACACACTTTTGTGTGTATGTATAAAATAACACAAAACTGGGACGAAACTGGGACACGGTAAGATAAAGAGTTAAGAAACAAAGTGGAACAAGGAAGCAGAAAGACAAAAATACAAAAATATATATATATTCTCATTAGAAGTCAGAGTCTCATGACAGCTGGAGCTCCTGTTAGTGATGTATGATTGGGCCTAACAACAGACTTTATCATCAACTTCTATCTAATCCCGTTTACCTTTCCCTGTTTCCTACTGACCCAGCCTCACCCTTATTCATCACCACTTTCTGCTACCAGGGTCGACATGTTTTCCTCTCTAGCAACATAATAACATATCTCTTGCTCGTCTCAGCCACTACCTCTGGTGGTCTCGTAAATGTGTGTCAGCCATGCAAAACCGCCTCCCTGCTTTGCATTAGTCTAAGTAAAAACATGTTTTTATTTAGTTATACACCCCTCTAGACATAAACTTGTTTCCACCTTCACAGCAGCACACGGCCGTTAAAAATTCAGACATTCAGTTTAAAAAAGTCTCATTCGGCCCTCACCTCTAAGCAATTTCTGATGTATAAATAAGCTGCAAAACATTATTAATTAAACATGAGAATTTACTGTAAGACCACATCTTTACCCTAGGGTAATCATTTAAAGGAAGGAGGCCGTTAAAACAGAGCAACCAACAGAGAGGACCCATGCTACAAAGAGTGCCACACAAGAAGCTCCGTGCACCCTGAAGCCAGTGGGCACTACTGCTAAACACGAGAGTCTAAACGCTCTCCAGACGAGAATGCACTTAGTTCATGGTTTGTGTAACTGTGTAAAACCCAACAGTTAGAGTACACAAGACACAAAAATACCTTTAGTTACACCAAAGTCACAATCGAATCAATCTAAAAATAAAACCCATACTGTGAGATCTAAATTTAAAAAAAGATTTCATCGGTTAATAAAAGCCCTGTGATGTAGTGGTGATCTGTTCAGTTGCCCAGTGACTGCTGGAGATAGGAGCCAGTTCCCCAAAATCCTGACCATGTACAAGTGAGCAAAGACGATGAATTCATGAATAACTTCATGGTTTGTAGCAGTGGTTCCCAAATTTGGGCCCGGGACCCCACAAGGGGGTCACTAGAGATTGAAGGAGGTTCCCCCAACTTTTTTCTGTGCTGAAGTTGGGAGATTATCATATTTGTAAAAATTACACTTATAAAATCCCAAATAACACACCCAATAGTAAACTATGTATCAGAGTTATTCTGTGTTTCTGCATAAAGTTTGTACTTTTTTGATCGTACGTGGGTAGGAGATGGGGTTGGGGGGTCTTGAACACAGGAGGGGCTCCTCATGGAAAAAAGGTTTGGAACTGCTGATTTATATGGTAATCAGGATGTAGTTTAAACTGGAATTACTGAAACCCAATTAACAGTGAGGGTTAAAATCTCAACTCAAAGCACCTGCGACAAAGCCCCTTACTGCCTGCAAATAAACAGCGGAAGTGACGCCGTCAAGTCGGCATGACTCTGAAGATGGCGGCAGTGAGTCGCCGAAACCGTCAGTAAATTAAGGTAAAAAAACATTGTGATACTGTGTTTAAAGCAAGAAAAACCAATGGAGAAAGAAAATAAACACAGGAAGAACATAACAAGAAGAGCTAAAACACATTGTTTTACAAGTATTATTCTCATGTCATGCTGTGTTTACATCATGACTTGCTTGTCCATGAAAAGTTCATCAACTCTGCTTCAGCCGAGGTGCTTCCTTAAATTTGAAGCATGTAACGGTAGTCTAATGCAATTGGTTAGTTCTGACCGGCGCTCAGTTTCCTATTACACGGATTTTACGGGGCAGGGGGCGGGCTTAGCAAAAAAAAAAGACATATTGCCTACATTATATCACACTACATGATAAGACAATCACTTTTACGGATTTCTGAAAAATCATACAAAATTCCTGAAAGGGGAAAACTCCGGATTGCTGCTTTAAAACACCTCACCCTATTGGCATAACCCATCTTTAGGTAACCCCACATAAAATATATACAAACATAATAAGTCAAGAGTGTTAGAAAGAATACTCTAAAGAGGCACGATTAAGTATTGGCACAAGAGACAGAATTAGTAACAAAACAGGAAATTCCTCAAAACTCTATACAGTTTTTTTTTCAATAAATTAAACTAATTGAGTAAAAATAAATTTTTGTGGTTTTTGAATCTGATCAAGGTGTGTATTTAAAAAAGAACATTTGAACAGTAGCAGCACAGTAACATATGAGATTCAACTAAAGTCAACACATGGAGAAATATTTATCTGAAGTGTGTTTATTTTATAGTCAACAAAGGAGCCATTCCTTTATGTGGAGGGGGCGGGGCTTAAAACGTATAGCGCCATCAGCGAGCTTTAACAGCGTTGTGTTCTTGAGTCCAGCATTCTGTTGATGGAGAATCACAGCAGGTTAAAGCACGCTGGGCATCAAAGCACCTTATTAAAACATAACTAAATAATCCTAACACTGATCGTATTCTTTAGATGCTAATGCCCAAATGAACATATAAACAAGAGAGTTAACGCACACAAATGTGTTATGTTATCGTCAACAGAGACAAAATGTGTTCCACAATGTAGCTCCACTGAATGTTTGTACGTTTTTGCTAAATGGTTTTCATTAAAACAGCAAATGTGCCATGCTGGACAAAAGCATTTCTTGCATGTTAAACTTTTTAAATAAAGTCATACAATGACTCATTTATGACTCACTCTTGGTATGTTTTATTTAATACTTTGTTTTCCACTGCATAAAAACCTCCCTCAGCATGGGCAGGATCAGATAGGCGGCGTGTAAAATCGTTGTGACAGAAAAATATGATTAAAGTGAGCAGAAAGGAGCGAGGTTTAATGATGCCGTGCTGTGGACACAACTTTCTTTAGGATGGGGATTTAATTGAGGACTGCAAAGATGAGAAGGAATAGGTTTTATTTTAATAAGTTACATTTAGACTCTAAATGTAAAGCAACTCATTTGAATGGGTTTATGTATATTTTCTGTGAGGATCCTCAACAACGGTGATGCAGCATTACTGGAAATAGTTTCTATGAAGTGATTATTATATTTGGAACATTTTTACTTGCTCATAACTTCCACTATTCTCCCCTCGTGTCTCACGCTCTGCGTTTCTCTCAGACGTGCACACCAAGTCTTCACTGGAGCTCATCTGGTTCGCAGGCTTGTCAGATTGTTAAGAGACACAACACTCATCTCTAGGCCACATCTGAAGCTCGGGTTAGTGGCAGAGCCTCCTCATGTCTAAAATAGTTTCCAACAGGGCCGGGGTTGGAGGAAAAAAGGACACCATCCTGGCCACAACCAATCATCATGTGATGAATCATCTGAGGCGAAGCCCCTAGCTGCGGTTGACGGATCACAGATAGCAGATCTTGTCTCTTACGGAACACGATCCTGGTGATTTACACATGTCGTGAGTACAGATGTTGCTTACTGATGCACTGAGCTGCCTTTTTTAAATCCACATGTGGAGCTGAGGGAGAACAAGCAGGAGTGGATAAAAGTGAATCTTTTAGATGAGATAGTCTCATCATCATCCCAAATCTTTATATGGGTGTTTCTATACAAATAAAGTGCATCAAATCAGAAATTAATCTGGAAGATAAACTAATTTGGGTTAAACTGGACATTTTTTAGGTTGATCTTAGTTGGACGACTTGATATTTTTGATGAAAAAAAACATTAAACAAAACATCTCCCAGTAACAAGAGAAATCCTGATTATTCAGCTTTTGAAAAGAAACATTGTTCTGGAAACATTTATGATCCATATAAATCTGTTTTTCAAAGCTTGATTTTTCCCAACGAATGTAATATTTTCATTTTTCATTTTCAGAACATATCTTAATATGCAACATCCTGTGTTTAAAAAACAAAAACATAAAAAAGGAATTCTATGAAAAAATAAAAGTTCTGATAAAACAAACGTTCCCAGAAGCTCCATTGTAAAGTCTCTGTTTATTATTACCAGGAGCTGTGACACACGCTCTCTGAATCATTCATTCATTAACGAGCTAACGTAGCGTGATAGAATAATTATCTGCTGAGGACGAGCTCAGCCAGAGTCCCAACAAAGTGCCCTGTGCTGCTCTTCATCCAGGTCTGAAACCTACGGACCACTGAGTGAGTGTCGGTGATGCCGGGCTGCAGGCTGAAATGGAAACTGCGTGCTGGGTAAACATTTACACAAGCTTGATGAAACCTCTCACATCCGGCGCACTGCTTGGGTCATATATTCCAATCACATGCTCCACGCCCGCATGCTCCACCATGCTGCGGGCTGACACCCACTCTGGTTCAACGTAACCCCATTTATTTCCCCGTAAATGGAGCGAAACCCAGGGATTGTTGTTTAGGTCGTGATAAAACTACGTCTTGGCTCAGTTGATTGCCTGAGGAATGGTGCAGGAGAGACAAATGCACTTAACAGATAATTGTGATAATTGTTTAATTGCACAAAGCAGAGCAGCTCACAGCTATCTGGCAGACATGATAGAATGTGTAGCAGGTGAGAAACTGAAGCAAACTTTGCACCAACTTGTAATGCTCTTTATTTCTCACCCTTTAGGTTATTGAAAGATTACTTAGATGGGCATCATAACCTTCAGTATGTATGCAAGCAAAGCTGATAAAGTACTAAACAAGGCTAATTAAGAATTTCATTAATAGCTTTATATGTTTAGAGAATGTTTTAAATAACGCTCCCTGTGTGGTGTGGGCTGTGCTCTCCTCATGGATTCCAGCATCATGTTCTGAGCTCCTAGAAACCAGACAACATATAATTGAGGATGCATTTAACAGCCACTTTAAATTATTTACTGTAAAACACATGATCAAGAAACAGGCATGTAAAACAATACCAGCTCCCTTTTCACAGTTTGATGGTCTCACACTATTTTGAAAAAATTCCAGTCGGAGTCATGCTTCTGCTTGTGCTAAATAGGCTGAAAAACAAATAATTTAGGGGGGAAAAATCACTAATTTATGGAATTTGTAATTGAATCATGTCTTTGTATTTTTGTTGGCTCAAAAAATAGATAATTTTAAAAATATGTTGGATTTCAGCTTAGAAAGCGTGACCGATGATTTAGTTTTGCAGAAAACCGCTGCATTATTGAATGAAGGCCGAGCACTGGGAGAGCGAAGAGCACAAAGCAAGAAGCACACTAAAGATTTGGGATTTTTGTTTTCCTTAAAACCTTTAAATCTGGCTGAAATCGTACCCCAGGATAATATTTAGTCTAGAACTAGCTGCTATACCATCTTTGCACATATAATTTATAAGGTTTTAAGTGTTTTAAATAATTTGTAAGGCTTATATTCTTAAAGATGAATCACTCAGTATTTTGTTTATTGGTAATGGAGTCTTTTATTTTTCTCCTTAAAGAAACAAAAAATACAAAAAGGAAGAAAACATGTAATATATCTAAACGTAATAAAAACTGTCAATGATTCAATCCAGAAGCTGCATTTAAATCAAAGAACATTCATTTTTAAGCAGCACCAGCATGATGGCCCTAGTAGACCTGTGGAGGATGTTAGATGTGCTTTTGGGCTCTCAGAGGGAAAAACAGGTGTTAGATTTCCAGAAATCCTCCCATCATCACGGTGGATCATTTCCACAACAACCTGTCAGCTTTCTTTGTTCTTTCAGGTGAACAGCTGATTTTTCTAATAAGAATTAGGCCTAAGCTAACGTTATTTTAGCTTTAGCACACACTGATTTTTGTTTTGACAGATCTGTCTTATGGAGGTTCTGACATTTTTATTTTTTAGCTTTTGTTGTTAGGTGAGATACGCCATGACAGATTTTCTTTCCTCTTTTTTTCACCTATAGAGCACATGCAGATGATGCCTATGTAAAAATGTGATTGTGTTGTTATCTTTTAGATTTCTGTCTTGTCACTCGTTTCATCATTTGCAATTTTCTATCATTCCTCATGTCAAAATGAGTGAGTGGATAAGTAGAAATCAAGAACTACAAAGAAAACCAACATTTCTTGTTGATCAGTGTTCTGATAATAGATATCACACTGTTCAAGAGAAACTGCTTCGTGTCAAAATGTCTACTAATGGGTTAAAATGATTGAATTAGTCACTCAGAATAATCCAGATTAAATATGGTCTGAACCATGTGAAACTGATTAAAAATGTTCACCTCTGGAGTCTCTTTGCTTAATTATGAACACAAAACAATAAGTATGTTTTTGGGTTTTGATAGTATTTTTGATGCCAGATACCACAGAGTTACTGTATTGCTACTGTCTTCTAGAAGGAATAAACTAATAAAATGTAGGAGTATGTATCAGTGTCTAATGAGGAACGGATTGCTGTTTTATATCAGAGCCATGATTTTTTGTTTTGAACATACATGCAGATGCCTGCCTGGATGTGTCTGAGGTGAAAGATGTGCTACATGTCTCTGAAAAAGCTTGTTTGTTCAAATTTTTAAATTAAATAAAAATAAACTTTAAATTAAAAATGTCCCTGAATCTTTTAAATTATGTACAACAGCATTTAGCTATTTTCAAGTTTCTCCGTCCGATCTCTAACATCATGTGCTTATTGCAAGCTCAAGCCTATCTCTGAAAGTCTTGTTGGACGTTTACAGCAGAGATCCATGATGAGACGACTGTAGAATAAAGGTATTAAACCTGCAGCAGCACCAGGAGAGGGGGTTGGGTGCAATCGGATATGGAGCTTCCTCTAATCAGCCAGAGGCTCCACACTCCCTCAGGCCGACAGGATGCAAAAAGTCCAAGAAATCACTCTACACACACACACACACACACACACACACACACACACACACACACACACACACACACACACACACACACACACACACACACAGTGAGCCTAGACAGCCAAGGGCATCTAAATAAACACAAACCAGATGCAGAACATGGAGAACACGTGTGTGAACAAGGCTAAGGAGTGTGTGGATAAGTGTTTTCTGCAACACTCTCAATGTGCTTGACAGATCTGATGATACGGTTTTAATGTGTATCAGATTTCCTGTATGTTCTGTATGTTATGTGTAGGTAACGCTTTGTCCAAGCTGATGTTGGAATATTTCTGTCGCACAGTGATCAGGATTAGGATTAGATCTCTTAAATTCATTTAAGGCCTCATATTTTAACATCATCATCAACACAGACTGAAGAATAACTTTAGAGTGAAGTTTTAGCAGGACAGAGATAAAACGTAAAAATGAAAGAGAGGACTCATCAGTCTAGATGACCTGTTCATCACTGTGGCTGAATAATTGGGATTTAATTGTCTTTTATTGCTGGTAGTTTGGAACCGCCTGCTGCACACTGACACTAATAGCAGATACTCAGTCTCAACTGGCCGATACGATACAAAAACTTTTTTCTTACTCTTAATATTTTATTCATGAAGCAAGCAACACTGGTAATTGACTAAGTCTTAAATCAGGGAAGAGTGTGTGTGTTGGTTTTGAAGAAGTGAAGTTGGGTAGATACTCAGATACAGAGGGAGGACTGGTAATGATGCTGATGCTGGCAACACAAGATCCCATTAACAGATGACCCTTCAACAACAAAAGATAGACAGATAGTGACCCTAAATATATGAAAGTAACTTAAAAAGGACATTGCTTTTATGAGGGTACTATTGAAACACGATGATGAATTCTTTATGCATTAAAATAACTTTAAAATAGCTCCGTAGAAGCTACTTTACATCAAGCTTCTAAGATAAGATAAGACTTTATTGATCCCACAGTGGGGAAATTTGTGCATTACCACAGCTCAGGACAGATAGCAAAAGAGTACAACATAAAATGAGACAAGACACTGTATACAACAGTAGTTCCTATGTAGACACATACACATTACGGATAGGGGGTTGTGAAACAATGTGGAAGTAATAATATATAAAAGTATCAGCTGTTCCGATGCGATCTGAGAACATTTCAGTCCTTATTGTGGGTTCTAAAACTGGACCAGGAAACCTCTGAGCTCCCATGACAGAGCAACACTTATGTCTCTTATTTCTATTCCCCTGTTGTTTTGTGTTTGTCTCCACAGAGATGAATCTTGCTGTTGTAGGAGTAAAAACTACTGAGTAGGTGGAGAGAAACCTCCCGATGAGTGCGGAGACAACAGAGCTGCCAATCTACGACTACTTGGCAGCGCTCTGAGCGGAGGGCATGGTGTGTGTGTTCTGTGGCACATGTTTTCAACCAACCAGTGAGCAACCAGTCGACTCCACCCTTTACCACTCCAGAGAGCCCCGTGGTAATGGCCCTCGAAAGTGTTTGAAATAGTTGGAAGGATGATACACGCAAGGAGAAGAATGGCAGCGCCGAAGAAGCATGAAATAAACTGGCCCCGAGCAGAGACAGAGACCAGAGAGCAATTTGTTCCCCCCTCTGCGAATTACAGGCCGGAGCCAGCCGCTGTCTCTAAATGGGAACCAGCTCGGTTCAGCCCAGACACCACTATTTGGGAACAGTAAGTGTTCTGAGCAGAGAAAAACACCATCTAAAAACCCCACGACTCCTTTGGGCTCCGGAGTCGGCCTAAACATTCCTGGGTGTTCCATTCTTCTGAGGAGACTTACATAAGTGTGCAGTAGAAATATCTAATACCTCTTAGGCGTCTGCTGGGTTTTATCAGCTTCATATTTTTATAACTGGCCACGTGTCTTCCCCTGGTACTCACTAATGCTCCATCAGAATACAAAAAAGGCAGCTAGACAAACACACAGATGTGTTTTACTTGGCTTTTACACTTTTGGATTAGATTGTTTGGATAAATATTTCATGTCAGAGAAGAACCCACAAGACTTCCACCAACCTCTCTCCAACTGACGGAGCCCCACTTCAGCTCAATAAAGTCCATTTTGAGCAGGTCCTTCATGACCTGAGGTTTCTAATTCATCCAGAAAACCATTTTTATATTTTTGTTCTAAACATCTTCTGGAGTTAGATTTGTCAAACTGTTACAAGCATAAACTTAAATGTTAGTTTTATCCCTAAAGTCTTTTTTAACACATTTGTAAATATGGTCCATCTGCACCCTGACTCCTAACCCCAACCCAAACAGAAAGTACAATAAAACAGATTAAACTCTATAAAACAGATGAAACCCACAACATTAAACTTGTGATGATGGGCTCAAACCAGAGTCTTAAGCCTCTTTTATAAAACAATGCCACCAATTTGCTGCAACACCGATGCAGCATCAGAAAGCGTTTGGTCATTTATAAGAACTCAGACCGTGGCGGTAATGTGGCGCAATCGTGTCCTTTTACAAAAGATTGCGTGATGGCAGTATAAAGGGGGTATGGGGTGGTCTCTGTGCTGCCACGGACTTCCGTTTAGCTTGGACATAACTTGCTTTTTGTTGCGATCAAAGCCGTGCTCATTAAGTGTTTTTGACAAGCAGCTCCTACAGCTGTCTGTCCTCCACAGTCCCTGTGAACTGTCTGGTGATCTGAGCTCCAGCTCTAATGGAAAGAAGCTCCTGGAGCTCTGCATCGCTCCAGTTCATCATCTCAGCTGATTCTGTTTAAAAAAGCAAAACTTATGCCCGTGTTTAGTTTCCAGCCGGAGCTCGGCATTAATTCATCATGTGATTGTGACGCCACCCTCTGTTGTGCCAAGGCATAATCTGCATTCACAAGTTCAGCGTTGCGGCAATATTACTATCAAGGGTAGTGTCACGAATGCCGCAAAATTCTTTCTACATCATGCCGTCACGGCGCGTTCATAAGACACACCATTGCGGTAATATTACGCTGATTTGCCTGCATGATGTGTCTTATAAAATGGGAGTCTTTAGTCAGGGCAGGTTGTTCCGGAGTCTAGGAGCTGAAATTAAAAGCCATTTTCCCAACAGCACTACTCAGCCTTTACTCAAGACAAAAGCAGTATGAGGTGATCAGTTAACAGAGTGAGGTGATCTGCATGCCACACAGAAACACAACAAAGCACAACAATGGTGGCGATCTTGAACATTCTGCTCAGACTTTGGCTTTTTGTCAAACTCTGAACCAGGCAGTGAGGCAGCCAACAACCAGTGACTCCACCCCCTAGCCAATCAGAGACCAACAGTCGCTGGCTTCACATTTCCGGACCAGGTCAGCACGCTAGGAACCACAACAAAGCAGGTACTGAAAAGTTGGGGGGAATACCGAACCGTGCTGTTGGAAAAGGCTGTCAAACTGAACTGCACCTATCCAAGTCACTCTGAGTAGTGATGACGGAAAAGGGGCTTTAGAGGCCGAATCCCATCTGTGCTTTAATTTTAGACCTCTGCTGATTTAAGAGCATCTAGCTGACTGATGTGATCTTTTGGAGTTAAAATATGGAGAAATTCAGGTAAACAGTCGCATTTTGTTAAACCTTTGAAAACGTAGGGCTTGACCCCTGAGGCTCCAGGAATAGTAACATTTTGTTCTACACTTCTAAATAAAATCTCATGTAGGTAAGTAAAAGTGACAAAGAGATTCAGATTCGATCATGGCTGCATGTAGACCAGCCATTAGTCCTGTTGAATGAAAACTCCATTTCTGTGAACACAGGCCTTTCAGAAAGCCACCCACCACCACAGAGTAACATACCACAACTGAAACGGGCCAAAAGATTATGTTAATTCAGGGTGATGTACATTCAGCCATGTTGAACCTGATGAACCGATACATTTCTGGAAATCCTAAAATCATTTTTTATCCATATGGATGAAACTTGTCTCAAAATCAGTTCCATGAAATGTAAATTCATGAAGGGACGGCAAATGTGACGACAGCCTGTATCTAGTTCTTGAGGTTAAAAACCACACTAAACAAAAGAACTGTAGTAATGATGGTCTCTGTGGGCTCATTACATGTTAAACTCTGTTTTCTATCATTTCCAGACAGATCATGAAGGGTCTTTGCTGAGTAATTGCCTGGACACATCAACTAGACCCCTGCTAGGTTAGCAAACCCTTTAACAATTTGTTCAATTCTGCACATAAGAAGGCATATCTAAACACGTATGATCGAGTTTTTTTAATCAAAAATGATAAAACAGTTCTCTCAAGTCATTTCTTCTATAGTGCATGCTTAGTTTTCCTTTTATGTACGAGGGGATAACACAGCTTGTGTTATATAGGATTTCAGCAAAAGACGGCAAGTTGGTTCAGTTTCCTTCACACATCGTGTGCCTCTGTGGTCACAGAGCTCATCTTGTTCTCTGGAAGAAGATACTTACTCAAATGGATTTATCACCGCAGGGGTCCAATTTGAAGGAGCCTGCAGAGATGAAGATGTAGAAAGACAGAAAATGGGTGAGGGAGTACGATGGCAGCAGGGAGGATTTGAAACAGCGAGCTGTTGGCTTATATTTCCTGGCATTGCTGACATGTCTCCAGGGGGTGTCTTTGCGTTAAGGTGGGCCAAGACCCCTCAGAATTCAGCCCATATGCTCCACGTTTGCTGACCCAACAGCACCAAGTGCATCAGCCAAAGGACACAATCTGTGCTGACCACCTCTGTGTAATGTGATTTGTTCAATTCCCTGAAATCTCAGTGAGGACACGGGATGTGTACAGTCAGTGAAGTGACAAGCAACTGGATATTTTGGATCCTTTCTTCTAATAGAACTCTTATGTTCACTGATTCTTTGTTTCAATGGCCTGGTTGTTTTACCCACATAGAATCAGTGAACATAAGAGTTCTATTAGAAGAAAGGATCCAAAATATCCAGTTGCTTGTCACTTCACTGACTGTACACATCCCGTGTCCTCACTGAGATTTCAGGGAATTGAACAAATCACATTACACAGAGGTGGGGACATAGACAAAAAACTCTGTCAACGGGAACTTTTTTGGATCTACACCCTTAATGCACTTCAACCATTGGGTCTAAATGAAGATTTTGAGATGTCTGTCTTTTTATGAAAATATTTTTAGATAAATCTTTTATACCTTGCTTTATGATGGTTATGTAGCCTGATGTTTGCAATGTTTGGAACTATAAGTTATATATGAATATTTAAGGAGGAATTGCCTTTTAAATGATTACTGTTATGAGTGATTTGACTCTGGGACTTCATTTCCCATGATGCCTGGCGACACCAGCTCACAGGTGTTGTACATCAATTAAGTTTAAAGATCTGATTGTCTGTTGGTGTGAACATGAACAACTCCTGATGAAGGTCTTTTGACCGAAAGCTTGAAAATAAAAACTCTGCAGATAGAAGTGTGCGGATTTTTTGCTATTTTGAAACAATCTAGGGTCAAAATTTTTTCAATACATGTGCAGTGCTCTCTAGTATAAATGAATGTCTTAATTGTGAATTGATCTTGCTGCTGTTTCAGTATGTTAGCCAGAGGAGTGGGGAGCAGAACACGGCAAGTTATGGAGTTTTACATCCTGATATTCAGACATCTCGCCTCTGATTGGCTAACAGCAATGTGACTCTACCACTGACTCTGTTTTCTCTGCAACGTTGATGTTTTATCTCCACAAATAACACAAGCCTGGAGGAGTTCTGCTGTGTGGTGGAGTTGCTGATGCTAATGGTTAGCTTCTACTAGCTGAGACGTGTTCAGCTCTCCTGTTGGGTTATTTGGATGCTAAACCACCAACAGCCTTCCCGGTCATGAGCAGAGATGGGTGAGTCCATGAATGTTAACTGACTGGATTTTGTAATCTGAGCGCTTCCCCGTCTGTTTTTTATCAGCTGCTGTTGCAGGAAATAGGGGTAGAAGACAATTTTCACGTTTAGCCTGCATGTTAAACTCAGAGTGACCGATAATGCTTAAAAAATAACAAATAAAAAGATGGTTTTCTCAGTAAACCTGGCCTTTAAAGACCACATCAAAGTTAAATTTTTTCACAAAGTATTCTGAATACATCTGGAAGATTTCACGTTGATCACATGTTCAAAATTACTTTTTAATTAGCATTTTTAGGATCATTAATAGAAAATTTCATCACACAACACTTTGAAGCTTTGATCAATGTTCTTGTTTTTCAAATAAGGTTTCCCTGTAAGCTGGCTGTTCATCGATCATTGACGAGCTTTGACTTTGAGGCAGTCAGCCGTTTTCAATAACACAGAATCATTTTAAAGTCTCAAAATACAAACACAAAATATGACCTTTGGACTGAAAACAGGTACCAGACAAAAGTGGTGTTTATTGACTCCGTTTCAAGGCCATATAAAGGAAAACTAATGGCTTAGCAAACTTTGGTGACGTGCTTCTTTAAAAATAAATAAACTTTATTACAGTGCAAACAAGTAAAGTATAAAGAATTAACTTAATACCAGGAATTTGTTCGTTTCCAGAGAGTTGCGTGTCTTTCTTGAGCGAATCAACACACCAAGTGTTTGCCTTGCTTTATAGATGACGATGTTGCCTAACAAAGTCCAGGGATCACAGAAAGCTTCAGAAAAGCTGGTTCAAAAGGGCTAATAAGTAACTGTGGGTCAAACACTGATGAAATATGGGTCCTGACAGGGCGGTGTGTGGAGTTTTAGAGTTTGCACGCATTCAGTTAGTGCTGGAAGTCTGCCTGAACTGTGCCATGTTGAAATCCTTTGCTTTTGCATGCTTTAAGCAGTGAACGGTCATTAATCAGAGCCCTTCTGTTGGACGCGTGAAATGGAGCAAGAGACATAATGATGTTTTATTGCAACAGGATTCCACGGACATACATTGTAGATTACAAAACCACATCAGTTGAAAATAAAATAAAAAAACAATCCACACCCAATTCCTGTAGGTTGAACTCTACACCAAGTTTTTAATTTTTGCCTCAGAGTATTTATAAATTCCTGCTGACAAACAGGCAAACAGAGTCTCGCCTTGGCAGAGAAATGAGTGCCTGTGCCATGACGACGCTGGAAAAATCAAGTCAAAGAGGAGATATCTGCAGCGGAGTTAAATGCTCCAAATGGCAGGTTCAGATTTGATTGTCTAAGTGGAAACTAGAAAAGCTCATCATTTAGTCAGATTTAAACCGATGTGAGACGACTAAAACATCCAACCAGAGACAGAGCACATTCAACCTGAAGCTACTTTTTTAAAAATCTTTTTCTTGCATTTGGAGCTTAAATTTGACTTGCCTAAATGTTAAAACATTTTGTGGAAATACTACAAAATCAGCTTTTCTGTTCTCCAATCTTGCTGCGTCTGCAGTTCTGTTGACATGATTTCAATTACAGTGTAGAGTGTCAATCTGCTAGACGTCAGCAGCAGTCAGACTCTTTCCAAGTGCCAAATATGATGAAAAACAAAAGTTGAAGGTTTTCAGTGGGTGACAAGTGCACTCTTGTCCAATTCATCACTTAAATTGTCAATTTGTGCAGTCAGAGAAAACCACTAATCCTCAGCTCCATCTGTTAATCATCTGGCCTCATTAACGTGAGGTGCTAGCTTAAGGTCACTGTCCAGGAATGTGGGTGTTTGTATTCAAATGGATGAAGTGCTTCTGCGGGATGATCAAACCCACTCAACATTTCACAGACAAAAGGTGGGAAAGAATCCAAAAATTAAAAAATAAATCCCACAATGGAAGTCACACCACATCAATTCAGAGCTAAAATCCACTTCATAGCCGATACCTCACAGCTCATTTAGCTCCAACTCATTTTTCATGCAGAGAAACCATGACAGTATGTAAGACAAAACACACACACACACGCAGGCACGCATGCACGTACACACACACACATTGGTGGTAAAAGCACCTATATTTTATATATATATATATATATATATATATATATATATATATATATATATATGTGTGTGTGTCCATTTTTAATTTAACTTTTTCTGAGTGTTTAATAGCATTCCATCTGTCAAGAGAACCTTCAGAAATGAAAATGATTCCGCTGGGATTCACCAGACCAGACCTTAACAGTGATGCTAGTCGACTCTTCAAACTCATGTAGGAGCACTTCTGTGAAAATTTAAAGATCTTCAGCCGGCTAAACCTCTTGCAAATAAAAGCATTCACAAGTGTGGAGCTGAAGAACGAGACACTAGTTTGTTCTCACCCACTGGTGCAGAGGGACACGAAAAACAGAAACAGAGAAGTTCACATTCCCACTTGGAACCCACCAGAAAACCCATATCCATCCTTTATATTCAGCAACCATTAAAATCAGATGGGAAATAAAATCCAGAGGCTTTGTGTGTGTGTGTGTGTGTGTGTGGCGGGGGGGGGGGGGGTGTAATAAGAGCAGAGAGGATGAAGAAAAATGTTCCATTTTACATTTGTTCTCCCTCTTAAAACAGGAAGATAAAACCTTTATCACACCCAGGACATTAAACACAAAGACCAGGCATTAACAGAGGGCGTTGAAGATATTGAAGATCAGCCGTCACTTAAATACAAAAAATACAGTAAATAAGTATCAAAGTTTTCAATCAAACAATCAGAAAATAAATTGATTTCTAAGACAAAATTAGAGAATAACTCTCTGGCGCTGCCTTTTATTGCAAACTCTTATTCTCCAGTCAGGTTCAACCTGAATCCATGAACCATCTGCAATTATCATTTACCTCAGCTGGAACATGCACCTTTATAGATAGCATTTTAATGTAAAGTCTCCAGTGGGACAGATGAAAAAAGACTCTTAAAAATAATGGCTCATGTTAAGTGTATGGGCATGAAATTCTCCTTGTTCTCTTTTCATCCATTCATTGGCTCATGTGTGAGTGGGTGAACATCAGAAGTGAAAAGGGCTCCTTGGACACTCTTCACGACCATGACATTCTTCCCCTAAAACCACATTTTACTGGCACCACTAAAATCTGCACTGTAACTAAATAAATGATCCAACTGCATTACTACAAGGCCACCCAGCAGAAAATGCCTTCCATTTATGGAAAGGAAAAGGAAAAGCATGATCCAACAGCTATTGGGTTTAGAACACGCATCGCCTTTGATACAGGCCAGTCGACTGATGAACAGGCTGAAAGATCCCATTTTGCTCTGAGGAGAAAATAATGCAAACCAGCCACAGGAGGGAGAACAGGGAGAGTTCGGGGAGTTTGTATAAGGAGGTCCGCCACAGTGGCGGAGCTATCCATGCTTCAGTGTGATTTAGACATGAAAAAGTGGAACGGAATCTGGGAAGCGTCAGTGATGACGAGCAGCTACAGGAGGGGATGCCACGCCATTTATCTCCATTAACCCCCATTCACCTCGCCTTTGAACTGTCATTTTGGGTCTCTGTATACATTATCTACTGTGTGTGAGTGTGTTTACGTGATCTTTGACCACTGCCAGCTGTCTGAGTTAACTCCAGTACTTGATGAAGGTACTGAACAGCATTCAGTCAAGCATTTGTGGGCATGAAGGTTTTCTATGACAAAACTCGTGGTTACTGTTTTTTCTTCTGTATGCTTTCATGTTTTTATCATCCACCACTAAAAGGTGAGACCAGGCTACAGACCAGGAGCCTCATTTATAAAACTTTACGTGGAATCCTCACTAAACTTAAGCTCAGCAAAAAAATAATAAAATTCTCATGCAAACCAATTTTCTGACCTACTTACTGCTTTTATATGCTTTATAAATCACACCCGTCCTAGAGATGTGCTCAGTTGTTTTGGGATTTTTGTTTTTGGACCCCGCCTCCAACACACCCACTTTCTGCCATAAACAGTCAATGCAAAGCACTTTATGAATACTCTGCATATAATAAACGAACATTTCTCAGGTAACCGTGGCAACAGAGACTGAAATTGAGGAGCGTGTACGCATAAGCAGTTTTTTTGCCTTTGCAGTGGCCCCGTGTGGTTTCAGTGGTGGGCTGTGGAGCTGCAGAGTGATCACGTCGAATATAAATAAAATAAAAAGAAACATAAAAATGAAATGGACAGATGGAGGCAAAGAGGAAGATGGCAATAATTATTTATACCATCCAAAATGGATGCATTATGGTGCTCAGAGATCGCTGAGATATTCCAAATCTAAGTGAAAACCTTTAATTTAATCCAAAGGGACTTTAGGCAGGAAATTACATACGATTTCATTGTATCAAACAAACATAAACCCGCTTGTAGTCTTATTCCCACTAAAATGAGCCGGTTTAAAGAAACCAAAGAGCACAGCAGGTGCACCGCTGTGGATGTGTTGTTGGGCGTCAAACAATTAATGCACTGTTAAAACACTGGTTGTGTGTGTGTGCTTATGTGCGTGTGTGTTTGTGATATTGTGTGCGTGCATGCCTACAATTCTGAAAATGTGGCTTTAATTCACCATTTCATCATCTCACCAGTTAAGCGCCAGTTTTCCCGTCTCCACGGTGTGCTCACGCCAGGTCCAGAGTTTGCTTAAAATTCTGTACATTTAAATTTTTTCTTTTCAAACCAAAAAGTTTGCGTGGAAAACGACTTACACGGTTTTCAGACCTCGTTTTGTGCGTCAGCAAACTTTATAAACGAGGCCCCTGGCTAGTTTATAATGGGGAAAAAATCAGTTAGCTGAGACAAATAACAGCATAAAGATATTCATGTTCAGGTTTTATGTGTTTCTGGCAATTTAGGAATGTGACCTTTTTAAATCCCCTGGAGAAGCAGCTAATGAAACATCTAAAATGCACCCTAATGCATCTGAACTGGGTCTGCTGTGACAGTGGTGGTGATGGTGATGATGTGATAGTTGGATCTGAAGTAAAAGAGAGTGATGATCCTTTTCAACCATAATGACTTCTTTCCCCCCCTGATCCACTGAAGAGCAGCTTAATGATCTCTGATCTCATCGTTTTTGGTCCTCCTGTGTTGGATCGTATGAGGAGAAACTCCATTAGCACATTGATCTCAACTTAAAACTTTATTTAGAAAGCAGTGAGGACATTTGGGTTTAAGAAATCTAGCTAAACTAATCTATTTCTATCATTCTAACATGTCTAGATGCTGAAATTAGGTGAGCAGAGCTCTGCAGTGATGTTTAAAAGAAAAACAAAAGATTTTAGGGGTTCAGTGGCTAGACAACTCAAAACATATAGAACCAGACCGCTCATCCGCTCCCCAGGATGTCACTCCATTCATCATCCCACCGCTTGTTATGAAGCTTCGCTTAGCTGCATTCTTCTGTTACAATCAGGCTTTCATACTCATCCTCTGATGAAGAAGCCAGACTCTATACAGACAGTAGATCTTCAGATGGCCTCCAAATCCCAGAGATTTGAGACAGATTGGTTCCATATCATATGATCATCTATGTAAATGTATAACTAAAGAAAGCTCATGGGAACAGGTTATCTTATATAAAAACCTGCATAGGGAGAGCAAAGTTTGCAGTCATAAAACAACAGTTTGAATTATTTATGTTTAAAGACACGCAAGGAAAAAAATAATCCTTCTAAGTTTGTCTGTTCATCACCACTAAATCTGGTTCTAGAGCATGAATGCAGCAATCTTAACATATGTCCACCCTTAGCCAGTATCTCACTGGGTTTTGACCATAATAGACAAAATGCAAATGATTTTTATAAGGCAGTTTCTAAAAGATTTGAGGGTTATTAATGTCCTCACAAATCACATACAGTGGGGCAAAAAAGTATTTAGTCAGCCTCCAATTGTGCAAGTTCTCCCACTTAATGAAATAAGAGCGGCCTGTAATTTTCATCATATTTAAACCTCTATTAAACCTATGAGAGACAAAATGAGGGGAAAAAATCCAGAAAATCACATCGTCTGATTTTTAATGAATTTATTTGCAAATTATGGTGGAAAATAAGCATTTGGTCAATAAAGAAATTCCATCTCAATACTTTGTTATGTACCCTTTGTTGGCAATGACAGAGGTCAAACGTTTTCTGAGTCTCCACAAGGTTTTCACACACTGTTGCTGGTATTTTGGCCCATTCCTCCATGCAGGTCTCTAGAGCCGTGTTTCCCAACCCTGGTCCTCAGGGCACACTGTCCTGCATGTTTTCCATGTTTTTGCTTCAGCACACCTGATTTAGATTGCCTCCTCAGGAGGACATCACATGCTGCAGATGCCTGTTAATCACTCATTCATTTAAGTCAGGTGTGTGGCAGCAGGGAAACACTGGTGTTTGAAAGGGCAACATGGAAAACATGCAGGACAGTGGGCCCTGACCATGGTTGAGATACTGATCTAGAGCAGTGATGTTTTGGGGCTGTCGCTGGGCAACACGGACTTTCAACTCCCTCTATGGGGCTGAGATCTGGAAACTGGCTAGGCCACTCCAAGACCTTGAAATGCTTCTTACGAAGCCACTACTTCGTTACCCAGGTGGTGTGTTTGGGATCATTGTCATGCTGAAAGACCAGCCACGTTTCATCTTCAATGCCCTTGCTGATGGAAGGAGGCTTTGACTCATAATCTGACCATGGCCCCATTCATTCTTTCCTTTACACGGATCAGTTGTCCTGGTCCCTTTGCAGAAAAACAGCCCAAAGCATGATGTTTCCACCCCCATGCTTTACAGTAGGTATCATCATCATCATCTGCTTTATTTGTATAGCACTTTTAACAATCCAAGGGATACCCAAATTGCTGAACACTGCACACATCAAAACATATACAAATAATATGACATTAGTTAAGAGTGGTCACTAAAAACTCTACAAGCAGTACTACTAAAACAATAAAGGCCCTAAAGCACGAAATGGCAATATTGTTTACTGTGCAATGTGCATAAAAGCTAGTGTGTAAAAATGCGTCTTGAGCCATTCTGATAGTCAGCGGCAAAGCGTTCCACAACCTTGGGCCCGCAATCACAAAAGCTCAGTCCCCTCTCGATTTCTTTTTTTGCTATTGGAGCAAATAGCAGGAGCTGATTGGTCGACTGAAGTACGCGAGGAGGCTCGTACAAGCAAAGCAACTAGGACAAATATGACAGAGCCATTCCATGCAGCGCTTTTAACTCATTCACTGCCAATGACGACTATAGTCGTCATTTGCCTTTTTTATGGGGCGGGCGTCGGAGCGAGCCCTCGCACCGTGAGAACAAACATCACGTGTCAAAAGCTGATCTTCATCCATGTATGTCACACATCACGTGATCAGGAAGCGGAAACTCAATGGATTACGAGTTTGTTTTGGGCCGCTGCTGTGAAAAAAACGATGTGCCGAACCGGAAACGCTGCAGCAGCGCTTGGGCACCAGATTGTGAAAGAACGGATAACGCTAGAAATACGACGATTCTTCCTGATGTAAGAAGTGAGTCTACTCTTTCTTTTGGTAGTTTTGGCGTTTACATGATCATAGAGCACAATGTTCTGTGACTCTTCAAAAAACAGTAAAAACGCTCAAAAACGCTGGCAGTCAGGGGCTTTCTGATCAGAAAATGACTGGCAGTGAATGATCTTTTGAGCGTTCATTCTGTGTTTTTTCTAAATACTATCACTTTTTTTTTTCTTTCTTTTTACACAAACAGGAGTTGTTTTTTTACCTTCTTATTTCGCTGACGTTTCGATCGCAGCTGCGATCATCCTCAGAGCTACATCGCCATCTTGGCGACGTCACTTCCTTCTCCGTTTATCTGCGGGCAGCAGAGGACGGTGTCGCCCTCTGCTGCCCGCGCCCTCCTTGCCGATGACACTGTCCCATGCGTGATCCAGTGTATAAACCCCTTCATCTCTGTTCATGGTTGCGCGGGCAGCAGAGGGCGACACCGTCCTCTGCTGCCCGCAGATAAACGGAGAAGGAAGTGACGTCGCCAAGATGGCGATGTAGCTCTGAGGATGATCGCAGCTGCGATCGAAATGTCAGCGAAATAAGAAGGTAAAAAAACAACTCCTGTTTGTGTAAAAAGAAAGAAAAAAAAGTGATAGTATTTAGAAAAAACACAGAATGAACGCTCAAAAGATGTTTAAAGAAAAATACGGACAACAAGGGAAAAAGGACTTCCGCCGTTTGGAAAGTTTACATCTAAAACGAGCACGTCTAAGAAACCACCTCCGCTTCAACTTGAGATGCCGGGACGAAAACATCACTCCAACAAGCCTACAGCTGAAAACGCCGATCCGAACTAGGACAGCACAACACATAATGGAAAGAGCACAGAAAGCACTACTCAAGGAAAGGATAAGAAACGTCACCACCAAACAGAAACAAGTAGAAGACGAACTGGAAAGAAGATATTTGGAAAGAAGATATTTGGACCTAAAAAGAAATTACAAATTAGATAAAAGAACGGAAGAACAAGTAAAAGGACACATGATGGAACAGCAAGAAAAAGAGTTTATGAAAGTTAAGGAAAGACATATAAAGAAGTTAACCAAACTCATCAACAAGAAAAGGAAAAAAGAAAAACAAGATAACGCCACACAAAACGCATGGGTATGTAACCTTTCACAATACAAACTAACAGAAGCAGAAGAAAACATATTAAAAAGAGGTTTAAACTTTGCAATAACACCGAGAAACATACCATACGATGAATTCATTGTAGCAACAGAAATAGCATGCCAACAGATCACAGATGAAGGAAAGAAAGCAGGACTCAGAAATAATGTAGTTGGGATATTAAAGAACAGCAAGATACAACACAGTAACGTTAAAAAAGAAGAAAGAATAGCCATGACAGCACTATCCAAAAATGAACACATCATTATTCTACGGGCAGATAAAGGAAGAACCACAGTAATAATGGACAAACCAAAATACAAACAACAGATGGAAAGATGCTGGAAGACAAAAATACATATAAAATACTAAAAAAAGATCCAACAGAGGACATTAAGAAAAACATGAAAAAATTACTGAAACCACTACAAGAAAAAGGAAAAATAACAGAAAAAATGTACAAACACTGGATTCCAACAGCAAACATAATCCCAAGAATATATGGAACACCAAAAATACACAAACAGAACATCCCACTCAGACCAATAGTAGACAGCATAGGTACACCGACATATAACATGGCAAAAGAAATCAGTAAAATCATCAGCCCGCTATTAGGTAACACAGATCAACATTGTAAGAACAGCACAGAACTAGCAAAAGAACTAAAAAAGACTACAATAGAAGACAACGATATACTAATTTCACATGACGTCACATCCCTGTTTACAAAAACACCAACACAAAAGACCATCGACATAGTAAAACATAGAATCAAACAAGATAAATCCTTACACAAAAGAACAAACCTCACAACAGATGACATAGCACAACTGATAACACTGGTAGCAAACTCCACATACTTTACATACGACGGAACAATATACAAACAACTGGAAGGCTTCGCCATGGGTAACCCGTTGTCAGCCACCCTTTGCGAGTTTTTCATGGAGGATCTAGAACAAAAAGCCATAGCCACTACTCCCCCAAACTGCCAAATTAAATTATGGAAACGCTACGTAGATGACATACTAGAAATCATACCAAAAGGACAAACGGAGACACTAACAGAACATCTAAACAATATAGACGACACAAACAACATAAAATTTACATATGAGGAAGAAATAGAAGGCAGCATAACATTCATGGACATGAAAATAAGCAGACAAGAAGACGGAACCCTGAACATAAACACATACAGGAAACCAACACACACAGACCAATACTTATTATGGACATCAGAACACCCCACCATACATAAAATGTCAGTGATCAGAACGTTATACCATCGAGCAAACATCATAACAGAAGAACGAGACCAAAAACAAGAGGACAAACATATACAAAACGCATTAAAAACCTGCGGATACCCGACATGGGCAATAAACAAAGGTAAACAACAAATAACAACAGAAAGACAAGAACAACCGAAACAAATAATAAAAAATCCAGAAAAACAAGAACCAAAACCAGTGATAACCCTTCCATACATCAAAGGCATAACAGAAAAAATAACAGCAGCGATGAAAAAACATAGCATTAACACACCAACAAAACCATACACAACAGTTAGAAAAAGACTAGTACACCCAAAAGACAAGATACCAACAGGAAATAAATGTGGAGTCATATACGAAAGTCCATGCAAATTATGCAATAAAACATACATAGGAGAGACTGGACGCCAACTCAACACACGAACAATAGAACACAGAAAGGAGTGTGAGAAGGAGACGAGAAAAAGACACACAAGAGCAGCAAAACAGGAAGCAGAAAGTACAATAAAAAAATCAGCCGTAACAGATCACTGCACAAGAGAAAATCATATAATGGACTGGGACAAAACAAGGATCATAAACACAGAACAACAAAAATACAAAAGATGGATCAAGGAAGCGATTGAAATAAGGAGACGTGGACACGCAACCATGAACAGAGATGAAGGGGTTTATACACTGGATCACGCATGGGACAGTGTCATCGGCAAGGAGGGCGCGGGCAGCAGAGGGCGACACCGTCCTCTGCTGCCCGCAGATAAACGGAGAAGGAAGTGACGTCGCCAAGATGGCGATGTAGCTCTGAGGATGATCGCAGCTGCGGTCGAAACGTCAGCGAAATAAGAAGGTAAAAAAACAACTCCTGTTTGTGTAAAAAGAAAGAAAAAAAGTGATGGCAGTGAATGAGTTAAGGTATGGTGTTCTTTAGATGCAACTCCTTTCTCCTTCTCCTTTCTTTTTCATATTTTCTCCTCCAAATACGACGAGTAGAGTTTTTACCAAAAAGTTCTATTTTGGTTTCATCTGACCATGTGACATTCTCCCAATCCTCTTCTGGCTCATCCAAATGCTCTCTAGCAAACGTCAGACAGGCCTGCACATGTACTGGCTTAAGCAGGGGGACACATCTGGCACTGCAGGATTTGAGTCCCTGGTGGCGTAGTGTGTTAATGATGGTAGTCTTTGTAACTTTGGTCCCAGCTCTCTGCAGGTCATTCGCTTCTTGTGATCATTTTGACCCCACAGGGTGAGATCTTGTGTGGAGCCCCTGATCGAGGGAGATTATCAGTGGTCTTGTATGTCATCCACTTTGTATTAATTGCTCCCACAGTTGATTTCTTCACACCAAGCTGCTTACCTATTGCAGATTCAGTCTTCTCAGCCTGCTGCAGGTCTACAAATGTGTTTCTGGTGTCCTTTGACAGCTCTTTGGTCTTGGCAATAGTGGAGTTTGGAATGTGACTGTTTGAGATGGTGGACAAATGTCTTCTATACTGATTACGAGTTCAAACAGGTGTCATTAATACAGGTAACGAGTGGAGGACAGAGGAGCCTCTTACAGAAGAAGTCACAGGTCTGTGAGAGTCAGAAATATTAGACCAAATACTTTTTTCCACCATAATTTGCTAATAAATTCTTTAAAAAACAGACAATGTGATTTCCTGGATTTGTTTTACTCAGTTTGTGTCTCATAGTTGAGGTATACTTATGATGAAAATTACAGGCCTCGCTCATCTTATTAAGTGGGAGAACTTGACCAATTGGTGGCTGACTAAATACATTTTTGCCCCACTGTAACCTGCTGTCATGTCACTGCAATTTTGATCAAATTCCAAAAATTAGCTAAATTTGAAAATATTCTTTTGTGTCTTCAGTTAGACTCTAATGGGTGCAGCTCAGTGAGTTTTTCAGGGTTGTTTTTTGTTTCATCATTTCCTGTGGTTTGTTTTCATTTTGAATATTTTCAGTGCATTTTATCAACAGCTGTACAGTTCAAGTCAGATACATTTGTATTCCAGAAATGTAATCATGATGTGGCAAGGGCAGCTATGAGATGCAACTTGACTTAGCTCTTCCTCAACAACGCCACCTGGTGCTACCAGGAACCAAAAACCACCTAAGGCACGCAAGTTCAGCCTTACAGAACAAGCTGGAGACGGAGTTCCACACAAAACCAATTCATTTATTAAATGACATAAAATAAAAACACTTCTAAAAAAAACATGCAGTTAATATACTGAACTTAATTAAAATCAGATAAAATTCAGGCTGAGGCTGCTGTAAAATAAATCACCCCAATCACATGTGATTGCATTCAGGGGGTGAAGTGGCTCTGGAACCTCATGTGCACACAGGTCAGAGGGGACCGTCACCAGGGCTCAATCACCACCGCCAGCTCTCAGCCTGAATAAAAGAAATAAAACAATCAGGACACAAACACAAAACAATTAGTAGGAGTGGGCCGGCTATCAGGCGGTCAACCACACGTACCCCGTTACCTCACTCCACGCACACACACACACACACACACACACACACAGTTTGTTATGAGCGTCTGTTGTCCTTGCGGGCCCTTGCGGGCTTTCAGCGATGGTTTCCACTGCTCTAACTTCAGTCCACGCCGATGAAACAGTGGGAGTAGGGCGCGGTGGAGCGCTACTAGACGCTCGATCAAGCGGAAACAGGACAACCAACCAAAAGAGCAGTTCAACAGAACACAGAACAGCAGGTAAGCAGAACAGCAGGATTTCCCGTGGGGATCCATAACTTCATTAATCCAATCTGATGAAGCACAGGGTAACGAGAAGCCCTCAGTTTCGCAGGGCGGACCACATGAAACAATTCAGTTCGCACGCAGGAGTCTTGTACGCAACTACACTACACCTCACAGGGCAAGCGGAAGCGGAAGTCAAGCCAAAGCAGAGAGTGAGTTCTCGCGCCACCTCAGGCTCCATTTATATTAGCACCTCCACCGGTGATAGGTCACCCAATTACTTGGTGGCAGGTGAGCAGATAAACCAAATATTTCCTCAGAGTCAAACTGGTGCATGACTCACAAATAAATAAAAACCAAAGCACTAGATCTACCCTGCACCCTTCACTATCATATGACTACTTTTTTTTTTTGAGAAAAATGAAAATATGTTCCACCACCATCTTGGAGCTTTTGCTATTTTTCTATGAAATTAGTCACTTTTAATTTTGTCCCGTTTGCAAAGACAAAATCTAGAGATTCTAGTGGTTGTTGATCTGAAACACACTCAGCTCTGGTAAAACACAAAAACCCGAGTCTTTCTTTGGCTTTTTTATTTCAGTTTCAGTGTGTCATCTAGAATTATGTTATAGAGAGTTTAATGACAGATTTTAGAAGACAATCTTTTGATTATAATCCATATGTGGGTTTTTCTTCTGTCACACGGTAACAGGAGAAGTTTGCTGAATCCCCTACCTGTCACGCTGAGAGCCCTCAGACTCCAGACTGGGTTTCATAAAGGTACCGAGCCAGCAAAAACAGAAAGATTTAAGAGATACCTTAAGATGGGTGAATTTAATGCAAGTGGAAGATTTAAGAGTCTGGAGAAAAGATTATTTCTCTAACAAAATAATCAAATTGTTGGATATATTCCTCCTATTCTATAAGCATTTAGAAGGTTTTCTTCAGTATCAGCTGGAGGTCAGAATGTGAAAAAGAGCAAATCAGAGAACAGAAAGTTCTGACAAACAGGGTTACTTCAGAAATCCAGCTCAACTGTTTTTCAGGATCATCGGAGGTAAAAAAAAAAAAGGCAAAACTTTCTCTTCTTGGTCTTGTTACAGGACATAGGAAGCAGTAGAAAGGAGGCGTGCAAAGAAAGTTCTGTGAGGTGAAAAAAAGAAAAACCAGATGAAATGGCCGAGGGAAATCATTACCAGTTTTGGCTTTTGATGATAAAAAGGAAATCCACAGTAGATTTCCTCCACTGGAAACTTTGCTAAAGGGGCTGTTCTGTAATTAATGAATCTACAGTGACTCCAAGAACCTAAAAAAGAAAATACCTTCAGCTTAGTGGTGCCCCTCATCTTTCTATTTTAGTTATTTTTCTCTATTTTCTATCTATCCATCAATTCCTAATGATATTCCTGGAGATGACAGGGATGGAGGCTAGCGTTCACCGTGGATCAGACTGGAGGAGTCACAATCTAAAAACGTTTTTTACACGTTTCATTTAAACAAAACAAAATAACTTATTTATAGAATCACTTCAATGTAAAGATTTTTCCAATTTTTATCCATGTTGGTGGGTTTGGTTTTCAATAAAAATGGTTTTAAATGAACAGAGGGGGACGTTCTAAAAAAAAAGTGAACATTTTACACAAATTTTGGTAACAGAAAGGGAACGTTAAAGTGACAATGTGTAGCTTTTACCATTAATCTCTTGAAATATTCATCTAAATGTTGTTGAAAATGAAAAAAATGTCCAGTTGTTGAAAAATATTGGTGGCTTCGTAAGATATAACCATAAAAATTGGGTCTAAAATACATTGGGCACGGGTCTATATAGTCTCTGGGGGACGCCATATTGGACGCCATGTTTCCTTCTACATGAGCCGGCTCGGGGGCCTGCTCCTGCTGATGACATTACACTAGATGATTGGCTGGACGTACGACTTACAGAAGTTACGTTACCACGTTCAAAAACATTTAGGTGGTAAGAAACATGAATTTAATTACAAAACTGCTAAACTTTTTCCAAAATTTATGTAAAAGAACATAATCGAAAAAGAGATGCAATATATTTTGGCCTAGTGGTGTTGCCGTAGTGTGACGTCATCGGCAGTTGCAGGACCCAAAGCAGATCCAGAACCTACACCACCAGAAAACTAGCATCATCATTGCATTCTCTTGATGGAATTAACTGAAGGACTATCAAAGTCTGAGGACTCACGCTGAGATCGCATGCTTTCTGCTCAACAGGTAACAACATATACCGTCATGTTTTTTTTAACTAGCAACAGTCACTGTTATATGGTGTAAAACTACACTGAAATGTTTGTACTGCCCCATCACCAAACTACACACTAGCCACATTTACATGGGCCAAATTTCCCCAAAACGATTCAAATCTTGCTTGATCGGAAATCCCAAATCACCACGCATTCAACCAGATTAAATAGGTTGAGCATTGACAGAGTTGGTAATACACCACTTTCAAACTTTTCCAGCGGTTTTTGATTTGGTCGATACTTCAGTGAATTCCCGCTTCCTGCATCTTTAGATGCACTTGAATGTATAACTCAGCATTTCTAGCCTTTCGGTCATTGAGACGTTCACTAATATTGAGCTCCTGTAGTGTTTCCAGTAAAAAAAAAACAGACCACTTCTGTTTACCTCCCACCATGTTTTCAACTTGTCCTGAGCGTCTGCAAAGGCGGAAAGACGTCACGCTGAAGTTGCACACATGTGCAGTGGGCATTATTTTACTCCAACAATCTGAATAGGTGTGTACATGGACGTCAATTGGAATGATGATCGGAGTAAACCACCTCTCTCAATCGAAATGAAATTTAATTCCGATCAGGCCAAATCGGATCAGAATATTCTGATTGACATGGTTACATGGAGAATTTTTGATCTGATAGGGCATTCATTCCAATTACTTGTGCCCATGTAAACGTAGCTACTGGCTCTTTACCTCAAGCCTGCAATAGTCATCACTGGAAACAGAGGATAGCACTACTGAAGGGTCGTAGCTCTGGTCATCCCAACAGTAACTCACAAAAGCTACACTTAACTAAGTCCTCGGGATGCTAGTTCAGCTCATTATCTTAGCATTGTTTGCTATTCAACAGTTCACCTGTTACAGCTTTACTCATTTTTCTTCTCTACAAATATCCGTTTCATTTTCTCAACACTATTATCTCCATTTCCTTTGGGTTTAGTCTTCTGACAGCATCTGAATAACTGCAGATTTAATAAAAGCTATGTTTAAGATTTCTACTTTAAGACAGCTTCTAATACGATGATTAATCACAGTAAAACGTGTGTGTGTGTGTGTGTGTGTGTGTGTGTGTGTGTGTGTGTGTGTGTGTGTGTGTGTGTGTGTGTGCATGAGCAAAAGGCACGAGCTGGTTTAGATTCTCTGTCAGCTCCAGTAACGATATCTATTTTATATTTTAGAAATCGTCATACCTTAATACGAGCAGCAATATTTTGATTGGTGCACGCCCGTGGAGAGGAAATACCTCGTCTGAAAGTCTCCTAAACAACTGCAGACAAAAATCACTCTCCATCACTCGAGGAAAACCCTCAAGTATGTGTGGGTTTGGCTCTGCAGCGACAGAAACTTCCAAAATCATAATACACACATTTAGAGTTACTCTGGCAGTCACATCAGAATATCCTGGACTCTTCATTCATTCTCTCAAGAATCCTCATTTTTTAACAGTAAAAACAACCTCAGGAAAGGCAAGACTGGAAATTCTGCTGCTGTAGATTGATTAGGTTTGTCTCTGGGTTCATTTTGTCTTTTAAGGGTTGAAATTCAGCGCGTAATTTTCATATAAAGCAAACACACTTGAATGAACCCAATGTATCACAAACCAGAGAACAACACTTTGTTTCGAGTACTTTTGTCAGGTTTTAGATCAGAAGAGATGAGGTATTTCTTAGATTTGTGGATTTTCAGCTGCAACAATCTGTAAAGAATTCCTTTTAATGCTTTGAGAGGGAAAAATGTTTTTTCTGCTATCCTGTTGGAATTTCAATTAGCATTTTTTTAAATGACACAGTACTTATTAGAATAGCACTCCTAATCTGGAGTAGCAGTCTCTGTTTACAGACGTGTGTATAGTTTAACATGAACAAGGCCTTTTCTTTTTTAGGAAGTTTGTTAAAAAGCAAAACAAAATTGACAGTCTCCCCTCGCCCAAACCAGATCAGACTTCTTAATCAAGCTGACCTTCCCTCTTCCCGTTGGGGTCCTGGAGCCCCCAGTTCCTGCGTGGGCTTATCGGACTGATAAAACCTTCTGCTTCCTTTCCAGGGAGCTTTGGATCTCTCGGCCCCTGAGGGCTGTAGAGAGGATAAAGGCCGTCTCTCAGGGCTTATCTTCTCTTCACCCAGCGCATGAGCCAAGGCCAGCCAGGTGGGCATCTCAGTAAGGCATGTCAGCAGCATGCCAACCCCAGCAGCTATTGCTCACTGGCCCCAGGCCTCACCTCCTTCCTCCTCATCATTATCTACATTTGGCAGAAAAGGCCTGGAAACATATATAGGAGACAGCCATGCATTTATGTTCATTTTCATTTTATTTATTTAAATATTATTTCAACACGATGAATATAAATAATATTTCTGGTCAAGGTGAACATATATTCTAAACTACTCATGTAGAATTGAAGTGTTTTGTTACTTTTGGCTTGTGGGCCACTGCTCTTTTATAAATGCAGAAGTACTCCAGATAATGAGCTCTGTATGTTTACGTGTGCCCTAACACTGATTGGATCCCTCAAGTTACTCTTTGGGATTGGGTTCTTAGAGGGTTCATTAGCCATTTGTGAGTCTTCAGGGCATTTTTGCAGAGGTGTCGACTCAGCAGATGAGCAAAGGTAAACATGGAGAGCAGATTCATAAAATATGAACTGTGTGTTGTTTTTGGTTTCCAGGAAAAGAGCTGAAAGCTCTTGTATCAAAGGAAAACTGAATTTAAATGAGATCTATACGCAGAGGGGAGAGAGTATTTTCCCAAAAATCCGGTGGCTAAGACTTTAGTCTGAGGAGGGCTGTGCCGTACTGAATGATGATACCATCAATAGAGGAAGCAGCTGAGCCTACATCAGAGTTTTTACCCTGATAAGACAATAGTGTATTTATTATGTTTATTCATTTAGCTTTTATCCACAGGGACGTACAGTTTAACCTGACAGGCATGTTTTTGGCCAGTGGGAGGAAATCCATGGAAACTCCATGCAGAAATACCACTGCTGCCGGGATTTGAACCTGCAACGCAGTTAGTAACTAACATTTCTGAGCAGAACATCCAATGCTGGCCTGCAAATACACACGTTAGTGCAGGTGTGACAGTTTTATACCCTAGTGGATACCTGACTTGAATAATAACTCGACCACGTGGCTGAAAGCATGCAGTTCTGTTAAAATCTGGAGATAGTTTTATTCTGTAATATCTTCAACTGTGTTAGTGCTGCTGATTTATTCAGCTTTTTACTTTTTTTTATTTACTTTTGTTTCAGATCAGCAAAAATAAAGACAAAGATAACCCGAGTAAATCTAAATGCCGTAGTCTACTGATGGTCTCCTGTCTGAAGGGAAAAATCAAGCCAGTCTTGCACTGTTATTGCCTCCCTTGGTAAATCATTAGTGAAGCTGAGATCACTAACCCACGCTCAGCCACTAGTCACACCCAGATCTGAAAAGTTAAGTAATCATTTCAGCTGAGCCTGTCTGACATGAAGTAGGCTAAAAGATCTCAAAAAGGAACACACACAACCTGTTCTAAAGAAATTCAAGACAAACATTACCCAGAACATCGTCAAAAGCACGGCAGGTCTCTGTTAGTTAGGGTTAATGTCAGAGGTCAGAGAGACATGGCCTCCTGGGTCTTCATGGGATAGTTCCGAAGCAAAAACACAAAGACCTGTCTCCTGTGTACTAAAAACATCTGAATGATCCCAAAGACTTTTTGGTAAATTTTCAAGACAAAAGTGGGACCTTTTGAAACTTTGCATCTCATTAAATCTGATTACACCTGATGTGAAACTAACACTGTGTTTCAGGTTTAAAAAGTCATCATTCCACCAGTGAGATATTTTATATTCATGCAGTTCTTCTTTGAATGCAGCTTTGTCCTCCTTGCAGCACAACTTTAATTGTCTTCAACATGCCTTCTCCAACCTTCACCTTCATTTACGGTGACATCATTTATAGGACTGCTTCCAAAAACCTTCATAAACTCGATGTCATTTATCACTCAGCAATCTGTTTCGTGACTGGTGCCCCTTTCACTATTCATCATTGTGATCTGTACTCACGCGTTAACTGGCCATCACTTCATTCCCGCAGGTTGTTACATTGGTATCAATTTATATACAAAACAGTCATCGGTAGAACACCGTCATATCTTCGCTCATTACTCATCACTTCCAACAACCAGCGCAATTTACGTTCCAGTAACCTAATCTCTATGGTTATTCCCAAAGCTCGCACCTCCTTTGGCCGCTCCTCATTCCAGTTTGCTGCTTCCAATGACTGGAATGAGCTGCAAAAATCACTAAAGCTCACTACCTACGTTCCATTATCTACCTTCAACAATTCATTACGATCAATAGCTTCTGATCAATGTGCTTCTGAGTGCTTAAAGATCGTTTCAAGTCTGTTTTAATGGCTTGTACATATGAGAACAGTCTTTTATGTCTTTATGTCTGTTTTCATCTTATTTTTATCTTGTTTGTTTTTAACTTTTCTGTCTGTCGTTCTTTGGTGTAACGCTAACTAGGTGTCTGTTGCTGCTGCCTCTTGGCCAGATCATCGTTGTGAATGAGAATGGGCTCTCAATCGACTCATCTGGTTAAATAAAGGTTAAATTAAAAAACATATTCCTGTGGTAGTGTGTTGGCTGCCTTGTGGCCTGCACCAGTTATCACAAATCTTCATTTGCAGCTGTTGTTGCTAAGAGTGTTAAAGCTAATTATTAGATTTAGGAGGAAATTACCTTTTTAGATATTTTTTCCCATAACAAATTTATTCATCATCTAAAAATTCTAATTTTTTAATGAATCCCATTGTTACGATTATTAAGTAGCTCACACAAACAGCCTCGTTCCTGCAGCTCCTCCAAATAAACTAAACAGACAGACTCACTAAGTTGTCACTTCTTCCCATGATCCTTTGCATTAAAGATGCCAAACAGATGAAAGTGACATGTGAGCACGCACAGCGATTGTTGCATAACTCAGAGCGTACGTCATATGTAATCGTTGCATTTCAGCATGCCACTAAACATAAAACGAAGTCGAGTTTAAAGCAATCTGCTGCCGTTTCAACCTGTGTTTACTCTGCTGCCGATCACATTTCCACTCTGCGGTTTAAAGGAAACCACATAAACCTGAGTAGAAGTACGGAGGACAAAACAGATCATAATTAAGTGTCCTGCTGGTTTACATATTTTAAGGTTTGTAATATGTTTCCAGACCCGTTTCTGTGCAAACTGCACAGGTACATACGTTTTAAATACATGTCAAACTGTTTAGGTTAAATAAAATATAAATGGATATTTTTGAATTTCAAAGCTGCAAACGGAAATGACTGCATTTGGCATTTCCCACTGTAAACTCTGAACCCAACACACTCTCTGCCAAGTTTGTAGGAGCTACTAAGAGTATTGTGGTTGAAATTACACGTGTTTAAACTTACAGGGAATGTTTTGATTCTTTTCCCTGCATCTCAGCCTCTGTTGTTTATCACAATGGCTGCCAGGTTTCTTAAATGCATCCGACCAGTGACCATGTTTTACTTACAGACTACCAGTAAAAGAACATTTTTATGGTTTGTGTTTTTGTCCCATGAAAAAAGAAAGAAAGCCGTGGCATGCAATGGAATTTTTACAACCAGCCCACAGGACAAAGCTAAAGAAAGACAACATTACAGGACTTATAACAGACTACCTGCAAAAGAATAAAGCTTTGAAAAAATGACAATTTAAAAGCATGAAAATCTTTAAGGATCCTTGTTGATTTGCTAGGATAGATGCCCCCCCCACCCCACCCCCACCACCACCACCTGCCTGAGGATTCCCTGTGTCAGTCAGTGAGAAGGTGTGAGGAGGACCCATGGTGGAGGTGGAGAAAAGGGCATCAGAATGATGTATGGGGTGACAAAAGAGGGCACTGCTTTGATGAGGGAGGGGCTGCACAAACTTTGACACCCCTGTGAATTTAACTGACAGGTGCAGACAGAACGGTGGTAACAAGTAGACTGCAGTTTCTCCAGCAGCAGGGTGGAGGGCTCAGGGAATTGGGGTGAGAAGAGAGGACAACAAGAACAGTTCGAAGACACGGGCTCATGAAGGGTGGAAAAAAGAAGCTGTGTGGACATTCTTTTAAACTCCTCTCTTTGACTTTTTGAAAGCCTGTCCGTTTGCCTTTCAGGTTTGCAAACATCTGATTTGGAGAGCAGGTTCAGATTTTCAGTATTAAAATAAAACGTCATGGTCATTTCCTCCCAAAGGATATTCTAGCGAGTGTTAAAGTTCGCTTCTGCATGAATAATGAATAATATTTTACCAGTTTTACTCTCATTAACAGTCTCTCTTTAGAGAAACTGTTTAAATCATTTGAAGCTGATTGCTAATCTGAGTGAATTACAGACCAATAAGTTCTGCTGCCATTCAAAATTAACTATTTGTCACTGTTTACTGTATCTGTCCATGGTTAAACAATTGTGCAATGTGAAATTTACTGCAGTGTACAAATTTTGTGAAAAAACATTGACCACTATGCAACCTTTTTAGATTGTAGAAGACAAAAACAGGTTATCCAAACAGAGGCTGCTTAGGAAACCACAATGAACAAGCAAAAAAGCAATTAAATACACTTTTTTCCACAGACGCACACTTCAAATGGCCAAAATATCCCTTTTCAACTTCAAATTGTGCTGCATTTATTCTACTTAAAAGTGGAAAATTCAACTCTCCTGTGAGATTTGAGTTAATACTAACAGCAAACTATCAAAAAATATTTAAAAATTAGCTAAGAAGTCATAATCTTATTCGTCCATCAGTAGAATATGTACTGTACTGCTTTTCTTCATGTTGCCAGAAGATGAAAATCTTATTTTTGTATTTGCAATTGAATGCACCATTTCAAAAATCAGCTATTTTCTGCAAAGAAGCGTATTCAGCACCATTAAAAATTAAAACCTGTCAGCTTTGTCAGGCTCAGTGTGGTTTCAGCATAAAAATTCTCTGCCAACTTTTGTATTTCATTCGCAAACATTACCACAGCCTGATGTTTTAGCGTAATTATGGTTTAATCAAATTAATAATATCCCTGGTGCACCCGCTTCGGATTAAAGTAAAACACACAGACCACTGCGCAGTTCAAACTACAAGGTGGAAATCCCTCCACAGACTTTTGTAACAGTAGCTCACTGATTGGGAACAAAAGCAAATAATGCTTGAGAGAAACGAGGATTTGAATTATCTGTTCAGACAGTCAATTTGGATTTGGGTTTTCCCCACTGTTTAGGTTGGCCAGGGAGTCTTGATCCTGTTACACAGCCGCACATACCTCTCTGTGCTCCAGAACAGAAAGAAGTTGTGTTAGGGGGGAGCCGAAAACCCCAAGAGGTGAGACACCTGAGCTCGGGGGGCGTGCACCCTGGAGATCTCCTGAGTTCCAGCTAAAACACAGAGTATTTAAGAAGGAAAAATAAAAATGCCTAACCTTGTTAAGTATAAAGTTAAATATTCCAACATCCACATACAGGAATTCAGTCACTGGATGGGTTAAGCTTGCATCACAGCGCCTGCAGCAAGACAAGATTGCTTTTCCTGAGCCTCCAGAACAATATGGACTAGGTGGTGTAAAATGGCAAGAATGTTCCAATCTGATCCGACAAAACAGGATTGTTTCATTTCAGTCTGTTTCTTGTTCCGTCTCTGGCTCAAACATACAGATGGACAGGCAGTAAAAATGCCTCGCAGTTGTTTACTACTTATTTTCTCCTTTTCATTGGTTTGGAGAGTTGCGTAGCATGTAATTGGCGACTCTAGCCTCAGGATCTCTGAGCAGATAATAACTCAGAGAGAGAAGTCTGGAGCCAGATGTGCAAAATTCATTACCTGCGACCATTATTTAATTACTTCTTCCCATTAGGGCGTCAACTATTAGCAGGAGCCCAGCGATCTAGCCAAGATAAAGATGAGCATCCGGCTCAGGGAGAATCCATCCCTCATATGGATGTGAGACGGATTAAAAATAATGAGGAAAGAGAGGGTTAAAACGAGCTTTTGGTCAAGTTCATGTCACATTTTTGTGAAATTGATGGTGAAATGGCTACAGGAGAAACACATGTAGGAAATAAAAAATGAGGGGAAAAAAACACAAGTTGTCATATAACAATCAAAATAATTATAACAGCACAACAGTTAGGGTGAAGAATTCCTGGAGAATGACACAAAATGTACAAAGAAAGTTTCTGTAAAGTGGAAAAACCCAAGAAGCCTTAATAATAGATTTTAACAACAGTCTTGTTACTTTGTTTCTTTCATAATAAAATGATTTTAGTTCCTGTTAAGAACAAGACTGCATTTTTAAAACTAAAGCTTTAGTATGAGCTATGGTAGTGCTCACTAGCTGACAAAAATAAGAAAATAATAAAAATAAAAGGCAGCCTTCTGGATATCGCTGCCCAACTGACGGGAGTTCCCGGTGGACGGCAGGAAAGAAGTTGTGAGGGGGCAGATGGCCCCCACACAATTTCATGGCATATTCTTTGCAGATGTGTCTGTGGTAACTCATGCGAGGGTTCAGTTTGGCCACTGACAGGGGTGATGGATAGACCCAGAGCCCCGCTGTGACAAAAAAAAAACACTTTGTGTGCCCTTCACTGACACTTTCAGGCAGCGGAAGAGTGACACTTTGAGAATTTTCTACCTTTTTGAAGTGTTTCTGTGTAGAAATTCTAAAAAAGAAAAATGCTATCTAACTCATTGTACATAGTCATTCTTCAGGACTGATGAGATAAAGGCTAGTTTAAATGCAGCCCAGGCTAAAGCATGTAGTGGTTTATGTGAAATTATTCAACAAATCTTCATACTGCCATCAGATTCACATTACCTGGGTATTCACATGGAGTTTTGTTTTTATTTAAAGTTCATATAGTTCATTCAAGGGTCAAATGAGGCAGCATTTATAGAATGCTAGAATAATGTGAAATGTAGGAGACTGGAGCCATGTTAAGATGGCCGCGATCCATTTCAAAGATAGAAACATTTGGACCAATTAAAGAGGTAAAAATAGTTCAAAAGCCGTGTTTCCACCATAGGAGCTCCAGGAAATTTCTGGGAGGTGGGGAAGGGACAGGGAAAATACTCCGGCTCGGTTCTCTCAGCCGTTGTGTCTCCAAAAAAATTGTCCCTTTCAGGACTTTGCTAAGACGTCAGCATACCGCGACCATTACAGCAGTGAGTGATGTCACTGTGCTAAAAGGCGTCCATGGACATTAAAGATCAGGTTCACTGAGAAAACATTTTTTACCTTTGAAAATGATCAGTCACTCTGAGTTTATCATGCAGGCTGAATCTGAAAATAGTCTTCTACCCTTATCTCCTGCATTAGCTTCTGATAGAAAATAGACGGAAAAACGTTTAGTTCAGAAAAGCCTGACAGATCTACGTCACACTGTCACTTAACATTTATGGACTCACCCATCTTGTCTCACGACGGGGAAGGCTGTTGTTGGTTTAGCGTCCAGGAAACAGCAGAGAGCGTCACGGCTAGTAGAAGCTAACCATTAGCATTAGCAACTCCACCACACAGCAGAACTCCTTCAGGCTTGTGTTATTTGTGGAGATAAAACATCAACTTTGCAAAGGTCAGAAGTAGAGTCACGTTGCTGTTATCCAATCAGAGGCGAGATATCAAATATCAGGAAATAAGACTCCAAATCCTGTCGTCTTATGCTACTTTCTCCTTGAGCTGACTTCTACATCCTCAAACAAGCGCACCGGAGCTTTTATTCCCCAGAGAACAACTTACAAAAAATTCATTCCTATTAGAGACCACTGCAAATGTATACAAAATATGAGTAAAGTTGGCCTTTAATAGTATCAAAAACATTTTGTCAAATTACGCTATAATGTAATCATGTCTCTGTAGCAGACCACAAAGGGGAGTGAATTATGGTGTTGCAGGGGGATTTCTACCTCAGTTTTCAGCTTTGGAAGTTTAGAAACAACGATTTTAAAGCAGCATCAATGCTGCTAATTTTCCTTTCCTTCCATTCTGCTTCACCAGCGACTCTTCCAATTTTACAAAAGCTGTTTTTTGGCAATGTCTACAATTTCCTACTGAGTTATAACCAATCAGCATGAGGTAACCAAGCGACTCTACCGGGCTTTTGGTCTATGAACTGACCTAGAAAATGGTTAAATGGAGACACATGCTTCCTGCAAATGTTTGGTAAAATTACCCAGAAATTCCAATAATAAGAATGGACCTGCAGAGTATGATATTAGGAGTCATACTTAGCACAACAAACTTCAAAAAGGCAACAAAAGGTCATTTAGGAGAATTAACTAAACCGTAAGGGCATTTGAGACACTGGAGCTTTACCAGCACAGCTGTTCAGCAGGATGTTTACTCGCAGGTAGAAGACTGAAATTGCTTGATGAGCTTATTGATCACCTTTAAAGGAGGTCTAATAATAAACCCTAAATGATTAGGCCTCCTTTAAACGTGATCAATAAGATCGATAAATCCACATGGATTAAGTGGAAACACTAGATTTTTCCTACATTGATGTCTATTTTCCAAACAGCACTTATTAGTCAAAGAGGATCTGACTTTCTAAAAGTTGGCTCAATGTTGCTGAAAACCAAATAAGGCAATCAGGTGATTGGAAGGAGCTATAAAAGAGGTGTACATGAAAAATGACCTCATTCACCTAAAAGAACTGTGCCATTTCATTTAAAATGTGGGAATTTCCCCCAGGATGAGCCAATAAGTTGCTTGAGACACATGATTGATGAGACTCACTGACTGATGAAAATAAAGCAGATGTTTAGAAGCTGAAACATTCATCTTGTATTAAGCCTTCACGACATGCCAACGACCATCCGGTTTGTTTGGAAAGACAACAAGGGGAAAAAAGAGTTGTTTTAAAAGTCTGATGAAAGAACATCGTGTAATGCTGGAAGGTACCGGCTCTAGAGAACAGGATGAATGGAGTTTTATAATATCTGGCTCTAAACCTGCTAATTTGATTAATGGTTTCAGAGAGAGGCATTTAATGCGTCTGCAGGGAGTCGTTCATGCAGTGAAGTTTCTAATTAACTAAAGGAGATGTGCATGCAGAGCAATCTGATGCTGAATTTAATCTGATGGGACTTATCATTCAACATGTTGATATTTTAAACTTTAAAGATGCAAACAAGTCATTTTCAGAGATGTTTTATGATAACGGACAGTTTATGATTATATTTTGCCAGGTGTGATAGTTCTTAAAATCACCTGAGGAAACCCCGTGGACACTCAACCTGCTAACTGGGATTCTCCAGGTTCCCAGATCCGCCCCTTTACATCCAAGCAGGATTCCTTCAGGGAAAACAAGAGTGAATAGTGTGCTCAGTCAAGAACTTTAGTCATGACCGCCTCTTTTCCATCTTACAGGGCAATGGTGGCAGAGAAGTTAAGTGGCCGCCTTGCAATTGGAAGGTTGCAGGTTCGCATCCCGCTCAGTCTGTTGCTGTCATTGTGTCCTTGGGCAAGACACTTAACCCGCTTTGTCTGCTGGTGGTGGTCGGAGGCATAGATATGTATATAAACACTAGATGGCTCACCTGCGCTGTTCACCAATGGAATGCGACGTAGCAACATGGCAGCCAGCTTACTTCAGACAGCTGCCCCCTTTTGTAACATTGGTGTCAATGGTGAATGCACCATTAAAATAACTCTAACTTGCTCAATTTTCAAACTGTTTGCTTTGTTATAAACTCCAGAGATGTGGCTGTGAAATATGACGGATTTGGCCTGTTAATTAAAAAATGTTCAAGTATGTCACCTCAAGCCTAATGGTTAGGTTAAGCGCATACCACGGTAAAGTATTAAAGGAACACTTGGCAGTTTTGGCTTGTTTTTAGCACCCCCTAGTGTTCGTTAACGAAAGCAAAAGTGAAACTTATCTCCTCGCTGTGCGTTTGTCTTTTTAACACCTTAATGTAACAGCTGAAATGTCTCCTCAGCCTTCATTAGTGTCTACAGGAGCAGTTCATCACTAAATCAAACAAATCAGCTGTGTTCATGATCTAAAACATGCAGGAAACATGCTGGAAGCAGACTGCAGAGACCTGACTGGCACTCTGAAGTTGGAAGTGCGGTATTCTGGCCACAGAGGGCAGTGGGGGTCTGAGTAACATTTCGTTAACCCTGTAAAGGTCATTTTAGCACATCCTGGCTCAAGAAAATGATTTAAAAATATGAAAAAGTTGCAAAGTGTGGCTTTAATCCTCTACAATAATTGTGAATTATGTCCTCTGCTATGTCCTCGATGCTCAGAGTGACGGTGCTAGCTGAAAGAGGCACCTGTGCTATGTTTGTTTAACAGCAGCTTCTCCTAGAAGTTCACGACAAATGTCTTTAGTGGCAGGGAGGATCAAATCTTTACATTTCATTACATTTTTAGCTCTCTACACCATCCAATAAGCTCCCCTTTATGTGCCTGAAGTGTGTCAGATGTGTGACATTGCTTTCATATTTTGTCTTGTTTTCCAGGGAAGATAACAGCTATTTTCAAAGTATCAGCTGGGTTGAATTATTGGATTTCTTCTGGAAAATGATGTACTGGACACAATAAAACTAGGCAATCATCAGTTTTCGCTCCACTCCACAAACCCAAAGTGAATTTGTGATAGTTATTTTACTCAGATAGCCAAATATGTAATCCAACCAGCTTATGTGCCAAACTTAAAATAAGGTTTTAAAAACAGTGGAACAGTTTTGTGATGTTTTTATAATAACCAGCAATCTACTGGCAGATGTGTCACATTTGGAAAAATGCATGTGCAGTATGAAGCTTCACAGGCCATTGAACTATGTAATTTACTTATTAACAACTTCACAACTCAACAAATCTGCCATATTTGTACCAAGGTCCTGGAATATTTTCCCTCAAAACCATTTAATCTATAAAGTTGGCCCACATTTTAGAATGAATTCCTTAGAATCTCAGAGGAAATCTCAGAAGCCTGTCACCCTTTTGCTGCGTTCACACCGGCCATAAAGTATGCGTCGCCAGCGTCAAGTTTCAATGTTAAGTCTATGGTAAGGCACGTCAGAGCTGCGTCAAAGTTCTTGCGTCGCTTTGTGAGCGTTGGGCGCGTCAAAGCTTGATACTTTTCACGCTTTTCAAGCTTTGACGTAAGCGTCAAAGCTTGCAACGCTTGCAACGCAAACGTCAAGCAAGTTCAGCTAGCTGAACTTTCTGCGTCGCTTTACAAGCGTCAACCAATCAGAGCGCCAGTTGATATGTCACAGCAGAGCGAGGGAAGAAGACAAATTCATTCAGCAATGGAGGAGAAACTTATCATCGCCGTTTGCAACTATCGGGAACTGTATGTCCCGTCTTGCTACGCTTACCGAGATCGGAATAGAAAGGACCTTGCTTGGAGGAAGATTGCTAGAGAACTCGGCGTGTCGGGTGAGTGTTTTTTCAACGTTTATGCCGCCATTGTCTCTATAGGATCCGCCATTGTTACAAACATCTGGCAACAGAGAGCCGCGCACGCGCTATTTCCTCCCTTCCCCTCCCCGTGGGGCCGACGCAACCATCAAAGCAAGCTGCGCCAACGCAAGCTGCGTCAATGTCAAAAATATATAGGCGTCAAAAACGGCATGAAGTATGCGTTGTTTGACGCATACGTCAAGGCCTACTATTGGCAGAATCACCATACTGACAAGTGGCAGTACTGATTTGCTCTCCTCAAAAGTCAATATGAAGTCTCCCTGGTGATTAAAGCAGCATTCCGCAACATTGCAGTTATATGGTCTCTGTCGCCCTCTAGAGGCTTGCTGCGTAACGTCACTGTCGTAACATTAAATCTCTCTCTCTGGCATAAAAGGCATGTTTACATTCCTAATGTCAGGCAAAACAACGAAAACAAACTTTTCCACCTCCACACATTGAATAAATAGTTTTATCAGGACTGTATAACAACTTTATGCCCGACCAAACACAATAACCCTGGTGAAATCATTTATTACTTACCTAGCCATTAGCAGCACGGCTAGGTTAGAGTCCGTAGTTCATGCATTTCTTTCTAAAAGAGCTCTCCAGCGAGAAAAAGACGGCCCAATAATAACTCTGGTCTTTGCTCTTGCTCTATCACATTCTTCTTTTCTTTTCCTATATTCCTCTGATAAGTGATTTCTAGCTTTCTTTGGTGAATCTGCCACTGCTACAGTGAGTCTACGTTATACAATTATGGCAAGCCAAAGGGATAAAAAAATGCGCGTTCTAAACTTGCATTATGTCCGCCAAAACGCTCGTTCAAGATGCGCGTTTTGGCGGACATAATGCTTTCTTTTAGATCACGCAAGTTTTTGCCCCCTTTGGCGTCAAAACGCGCGTTCAAGACGCACATTTTGGCAGACATAACGCGCGTTTAGAACGCGCACTTTTTTATCCCTTTGGCTTGCCATATTCTGCCGTAAAAGGACACCCAGTCAGTACTTCCGTCGCTACCCGATGCACAAAAACTGTATAGCGCAGTAAACAGACGTGGGACCCCCCCAACACTATCACAGCTATGAAAATGAACATAATAGATAATAGTATGACGCAAAAACTTTACAAAAAAGCATAATTTTAAGGTGTAAAACTTGCAGAATGTTGCTTTAAACCCTGCCCTTCCAGATATTCTATTGAACAAAACGTATAATGGTATATGACTTGACACGTGATAAATCCCAGAAAGATCACACGGACAAACAAGGATTGATGTACAAGGTTTTAATTTACAACATGATATTTTTTCTCATTTATCTCCGTCTCATGTGACTCAAATCCAATTGTGGTTGTTTGTGTTCTCGGGCACCAAACACAGGCCTGTGGGATACATCTTTTTATGTACCATGAAGTAAAGAATCAAGGAATGAATGAAAAGAGCAAAAAAAATGGTACTCTTGCATTAGATGGAATGAACACCATGCAGCCAGCATAAGTATAATCAGAAAAGACACTTTCAGTCTGTTTCTATTGGTAATCTTTATGAATCCACAGGTCCACAGACACTTTGCTTTCCATATACAGCATCTCTGCGGTGATAAGACTATAACCTGCCCCCATAAACCCCACACCCCCACTCCCTTCAGCAGGGGTCTAATCAGCCTAGTCAGGGGAGCTGAGGTAAGTGTCTGGAGCTGGAGGCGTACGCAGACGGGGGTCGACTAGATGGGGGTCTCCAGACAGGAGACAGAGGCTTGCAGTAATCACCAAGAAAAGGGGATGACAACTGCACCCAAGATTAAGTTTCAAAAGACACAAGAGAGGAAGATGGTGATGAGGAGGAGGAGAGAAGAGAAAAGAAGAACAAAGTGTTGATGACTGCATTTAAGAGGCCATGAAGAGGAGAGAAACATGTATAAAACAGGAAATGGAATATTAATGTCAATCAGCAGTTAAAAAACATGGTTCACTAAAGTGGAATTTTATTCTGTTTATCTTAAAGCCTGGATTTGCAGTTCAAGAGGCTGGAAAATACAAACTTTGAAGGGTTCATTAAAGGACAGACTGGAAGGATTAGAAGGATCAGTGAAGTCTGTGCTACTTCCTTACATAAGTCAAAGAAAATTCAGATTTTACAGTATTCATGCTTACTTTCTGGGTCTTGTATGAAATATTTAACTAAGGATCCTCATTACCACTGATAAAACTGAATGTGAGACTAATGTGGACTCATCTTTACTGTAGAAGAGCTTCCAGGTTTCTGCTGGTTCACAGATTGTGCTGCGTGGCTAAATCAGCTTAAGCAGCTTATCACCTTTACTTCCTTCAGACAGTCTTCATGTTTCCCTCCACACTGATCCACATATGCACTAGTGGCTAGTCTGATAGGCCTTTTCCAACGGCACTACTCAGCGTGGTTCGGGAGGGTTAGGTTGGGTCTGGCCGCTTTTACCAACAGCACGGTTTGGTATTTTCCTCCTACCTTTCAGTCCCTGCTCTGTTGTGGTTTCAAGGATTATGTCGGCCACTAATTGGATAGGGAACACAGTCACTGGTTGCTCCAGAGCTTTCTGGCTGCTGCCTCGCTGCCTGCAACCATTTCCTGGTTCAATCTGACACAAAACCATAAAACTGAGCAGAATGTTCAACATCACCACCGTTTTTGTGCTGAGCTATGTTTCTGTGTGACATACAGGTCATCTCACACTGTTTACTGATCACCTCATGCTATTTCTGTCTGGAGTAAAGATCTTTGTTAAAAGAAAAGAAAACAAATGTCTACAATAATCCACCTTGAGTCCATTTTACACACCTTCTTGGTTATCTTTAGAAAAGTAGTCTGGCTTGATCTGAAACGCTGAGCTTGACGTGTTTTAAAGCGTAGTGTGTAAAAAACAGAATCAAACCCCACTTGTCTACTGGAAGCATAAGCGACACATAACATTCGCAAAGCGTAATGTGCAGCAATTAGCCGCCATTATAGTGGCTGGGACATGTCCCAGGAGCGTAGCATCTTGTCTCCTGATTTACGCTTCTCCCAGCTTTCCACTGGACGTGTAAGTGATGTGTGACGTAATGACTTGTTTTAGACTAAAGCCTAATTTATACTTCTCCATCTGCGTCGGTATGGAGACACGCAGCGCCATTTTACGTTGGCGCAAGTGCTCTCCGACAGGCCTGCAGAAGATGACAGAGACGTGCCCTCTTTTAGCGCAAGCCTGTGATTGGTCAGGACGCAGCTTCCTTTAAATACATCAACGGCACCGCCATTGCCGCCTCAAAAAATAAAGAGAGCTGAAGAAAACAATGTAAATGGTAGTAAATACACTATCGTGGACCGGATACGTGACTGTAATGGTGGCAGGACACCCCAGAAAAGCACTACGCCCTCTGTTGTCCTGGCGGGGAATTGCTTTGCAACACTACCTAGGTGACGGAGAAGTCTGAAGAAAAAAACACCTCCGTCAATGCGTGTGCGCGACTCCACAGTCGAGCTGACGGAGAAGTATAAATTAGGCTTAACTGCTTCCCAACAGTTGAAGCAAGTCTCGCGTGACTAATAATACCAAGAAGGCAAGATGGCAACTACTGTCTTCTACACCTGAAACCCTTTTATAATTTTGACCAAACGTAATGTTGATAGCTGTTTGTTTTGACACGTTTGTATAATTGAATTTCAATGTGTCAGCAGTAAATTAAAGCCAAACATGTTGTGTCATTCCTCTCATTATAGAACACAACCTTTAGTGAACTATGAGAGAAAACGAGGTTTTTACCAGGCTGGAATTGGAACCTGGTTAACAGGAAATGCTTTAACTGGCCTTTAAATCAAGAGGATTAGGAGGCATATGTGAGCTTTCCTAATCCCACTGAGGAGGGCTCTTGGCTCTGCTGGTGTGTTTTACATTAGCCAAATCAAATGCCTTCTGCCAGTGAGATGCCCCACAGATTTGAGCTGAGGCTTTACAGAAAACCCAGTGTATCTGTTAAATGTCAACGTAGTACAGACGAAGAACTGGTTACTCAGAGAGAGGGAAGAGTTCTTCATTCACTCAGTCACATTCTGTGATCCTGTTAGGCTTACATCACCTGTCCCCTGTGCCAGACACAACCGAGAGGAGCGCTGAAAAATTCATTGCAGTACACACATATTAATAGGCCGTGTATTTTCTGCTCAAATTAACTGCATCTCATCTTGAAGGACCCGCTCATGCAGCAGTAACGGCATGGTCTATATAAATATTTCAGCGTGCTGCACTTTCTCTTAAAGTTTGGAGCCTTGCAGAGAATTTTACCAAGCAGCAAACAATTTGCCCTGACTGGTCTGAATTCAGATAAGTCGACGGTACATCAAAGTAAGTCGTAGAGGAATTTTAGACAAGTCTTGATCCTCCGAGCTGAAGACAGCTCCTGGAATGAACTTCTAAACTGAACTTCTGCTGAACTCGGGGCTCACTGCAGTATTTTTAACTCGCTGCCTGAATGAACAGAGTACTTTTAACGTGCCAGTCTGCTTATTTAGCACAGTGGCTACTTATGGCTCCATCATAGATGCTTTTTGCAGCTGTGAACGATAATGGGAATGTTAACGCAACATCTTCCACTGATTGTACAGTAGTAACATCTAGAGCTCAACTTGGCATCATTACCAGAGGTAAACAAGGGTTTGGACCTCAGAACCCAACATAGTTTCATTCATTTCCTCTTGAAACAAACTCACATGTTCAGAACACAACGAATGATTCTGAACTCAAGCTAAAAGCCACGAAGCAACCAGACATCTGGGAAAGAACAAATTAGTCGTAAGATCAGTCCGTCAACGCACCAATACATCTAAAAACGTATTCCTCTACAAGATGATGTGCAATGAGGTGGAAAATCTGAAACATGCAGAAGAGGCAAAAATTGCACCAATTATTTGGTAATAATACGTCCAGAATAATTTGCTCAATGATTTCAATGTCTGTCAATAATTTAGAACCTTGAGAGAAGACGTAATTCAAACCGTCATGAAATGGGAATAAAGCACATGGAAACAAATACTGGGATCAAAGACGATTTTCTCTCCCTGCTTTATTTAAATTTAGCTGCTGTCAGATTTGTATTTGATGATACCTGTGGGGGGGTTGATGGATGAAACGTCCATCTATTAAAGATAAAGGATGAATAAAAGAAATGGGCAATCAAACTCTGAATATTTTGTAGTTTTTCCATTTTAAAGAAGTCAAGGATTTTAAATTGAGCTGAGTTTCTAGCAAAGTGGAAAAAACAAGATTAAATCAAATGTCCATTAGCTCCACTATAATGAGAATTATCTGAATCCTGTCCAGTTCAATAACTGCAGGCATCTTTAATAAACAACAATAGATCTGAATTTTATATTTTTGCTTTATCTTTTTAATCAGTTTAGTAAGTTTTTTGAAATAAATCATTTCTAGTTTATTGAGAATAATTACCTTCATTGTGGCATTTTAATATAGTTAAATATTTTTTCTAAAATAAAAATACTTGTAATGTTATTACCATACATGATGTAAAGGTTTTTTGTTATTTCTCTTTAGGTGTTTCCTGTTTTGTCAGAGAGTAAAGAGGACAATGTGAAAGACTGGACTTGGACCAACCTGTCTAGGCCCTAGAGAGTGGAGCTCAAGGGGTTCAGGTGTTTTATCCATTATGGGAGCTCCAACACTGGAACAGCAGGAATTATAGCATGAATTACAAATCGGTCGGTATTCCCATCAGGAGTATGGGAGAAAGTCCAGAGCAGCCGATCAGATTTTAGATTCCAGATTTGAGTTAAAGCTACAACGGCAAATTTGGAAAATAAAAAAATAAAAAACTCCACCAATAACACGTTTTGGACCGAAAGCAACTATTGGACCATACAGTTGTCGGTCTCGCCAAACCGCTGCACTTCCCTGGGTCCTCCACTCATCACACACTCACGTATTTAGCAACAGAACACCACTGGTGTGAGAGGTTCTCCGCTCAATAATATCAGAGAAGGAGAAACAGCCAACTGCTACCACTTCAACTTTAGGACAAACTACCAGAGTCCCAAAAAGAGAAACACCATTTGAAGTCACGGACAACAAAAGACGTTTGGACCTAGAAAACGACGACTGGTGTTTAGCTCTATCTTGTTTCCTCTGGTAATGTGGGTGTCCGGTTCCACATACCTGAGGAGAGTGTTCAAAACCTAGCTTGTATTGTAAATACAACCCAGAATCACCAAAGGTTGTGCCCTGTTCATATTATCACTGAATAAAACTGGAACCACAATCTGTTTTTCTGTTTTTGCAGCCACATAAAAGTAGTGTTATAAAATCTAAAACTGATGTGAGTTTATGGGAATGCCACCAGCAGATACTGATGCTCCAGGTGCATTTGTATTTGTCTAAAAGGAACTCATGCAAACTTAAAATGTTCCTTTTCCCATTGTCAATAAATCCATCCTGACCATGATCGCCTCAACCACCCGATCCGTTCCCACAACCCCCAACATCACTGACCACTGTCCATTATCCTGCTGACCAATAAACAGCAGGTCACTGCTGGCCACTCTTCTTTCAGGATTCTCTGACCCCAACTCCCCCATGCCTACAGGACAGAAGAGGCTGACCACAGCCCTTTGTGAGTCCATTGTAAGAGTCTGAAGAGTGGGACCCGATCTGTGCGGCCACCCCTCAGTGATTGATGCTGACCTGACCTCAGTGACCTGTTCTGGAGAATCTGGAGCTATATTAGTCTGGATTTGTCTTTTTTTTTTTTTTTTGAGTGATAAAAGTTTCCAGAAAACAAATTTTGTGATCATTTGGTTCTGATGTGTTGTCAGTCATTCAATGTGCTTTTTCATATCTCTTACAGGTTTGTAGATTTTTTTATTTATTTGTGCCTCGAGAACCATTTATGCCTATGCTCTTTATTATCTGGACTTGAACATTTTACAACACTTTGTGTTTTTATATTGAATTGTGTTTCAGTTTATGTGGACCTGGTAAAGCTCAGTGATTTTGTAGGTATGGTATAGCTGGTCCAGGACCAGCATGCATGATGGCTAATGTAGAATTTCTTATCAAAGCAGGGGGGGGGGGGGTTGCTAAAAATGGGTAAAAAAATCATCACAATCTAATACGATGGAAACTTTGTCTATTTGCAAAACCAACCCCATGTTATTTTTGAGGAATTACAAGCACATGTATTTCATTTACGTTTTCCATTTCTAACATTTTCTTTTTGCTTCTGTCTCAAGTTTCTTTTCCTCCCCCTAAGCATGCTTTTCTTGGTGAATTCTTCTCCACCCGATTATAAGATTATATGTCTTATTTTCCACACTGTCCTGTTTGGGATCTTCCTAGAATTTCACACAGAATTCCCACCGTCCCTCCACGACTTTACACAGTCATACTGAGTGATGTTTTGTGTGCTTTTACTCGAGAGAACCTCACACTTTTGTCCCTCTTGGTGATTTGTAATTTCTGTGTAATTTCCCAAGCCTCTCATGCCTTTCACCTCCACCTGTCAGAGTCCTGAAGGAAGAGCTCCCATCACCTCCTCTCTGCTCCGTCTCCTGTCCTGGAGTGAACTGTCACCACTGCTCTCCTCACCCTCTAATGCCTTTTCTTGCTGTGTTTAAAGGCCTGACAACACCTCTCCCAGGTCCTGTCAGTGGAGCTGCTCCACAGGGTGCAGCTCAGCTCTGCTAACTCCATACAAGGCTGTAAAGTGATGGAGAAGCTCCGGGACTGTCAACCAGCTTGTTCTTTACGTCTCGCCCATTTCTTTCCTCGTCTAGCTTCGCTCTCTCGCACCCTGTCATAAACTCTGGCACCTTGATCAAGGGACACTTCAGAAAATAAACATCCTCTTCTCTCCTTGGCCTGATGCTGTTTTATTTATTTATTCATTTATTTATTGAAGTGAAAGAGAGCATCTTACTAAAGCCAGAATAATCCCCCCAACCCAGTTTTCAGATATGAGCTTTGCTTCAGCAAGTATCCCACTGGGCTGTGACTGCTGGCGACAAAATGCAAACAGAATTCAAGAAGAAATCCCTCAAAAAGACGTTATTACTGTTGTTGGGTTGGAATTTTGTTCAACGTATATCCTCTAACCCTAGTCACAGAGCCATCACGGGCATCTATACGAGCTACAAAGTGAGAGAAGTTAGTGAATAAATTGTAGAAAAAACTAAATTTCCAACAAGTTGAGACGTCATAAAAATGCATTCAGTTAAAACACAGATTGCACCTTTTTAGGGGGTTCTGCCTTCTAAAAATGATGGCAATACTGCTGTTTTGTTGTGCTGAAATTGAGTTATGCATGTTTTACCACCATGAGGAGGCAAGTTTGACACAGAACTGCAGAGATACATCTGGGTTGGTGTTATTTTCATCCACCTTCACTAAAATTATAAAAAATAGAATCACTTTGTTCCACAATGCATTAACTATGAAAAAATATGTGCCCTAAAACGTTTAAACGCCATAATTCAGATCCAATAAAAGGACAGCAGGACAGTTCTAGCCAGACAGAAGCACCAGACTATAATCTGAAAATGGTTTAAGGCTATCAAAAAATGGATACCGCCCAACACTCACTTCCATCCAGCACCCATCCTTCCTTCATATCTTATCAAAGCTCCGTGGTCAGGGGGTCAAAAGCCAACTCTCTCCTCAGGGGTGGAAGATAGAGATCTATTGACCAGCTTCTGCAGCTCAGTTAGATCAACAGCTGACTTGTTTATTCAAGACTTCCAGTAGAAGTGATCCATCTTCAGCATCTATGCTTGCTACATCGTCCCATTTGTGCATTTTTATTGATGTTCTTCAACAAGGACTTAATGAGGATGGGTTTACCCTCTTCCTGTGAATAAACTGGCTGTAGAAAGGTGGTGAAATCTTATTTTTTTCCTCAAATTGCTCTGAGATTTCCATAGCCTCCTTCACTTTGTGCAATAAATTGTGATTTTCATGCAAATGTTGCTGTATGCTGATGAGATCTTTATCTCCAAGCTGTTTAGGGTCCGGGTTGGGGTCTGCAGGGGCATGAGGAGCAGAGGCCCCACGGGGGAGAAGACCCCCCCCCCCCCCCCCCCCCCCCCCCCCCATCCATCAGGTAGAGATTTAATCATTTATTTTAGAATGCAAACAGACACAAATCTACATTTTAACATTTATCTCCAAATATTTAATGACCTCATTATGAGTACCACCTTATTTTTATTATATGTGTAGCGTAAGATGTGTGACGTGATTTTTGGAGATTTTATTTTACACGCTCACCAGCACATGTATGACTGTTGTACACATGAGATGAACATGTGATTGAAAGGTGACGGCTTTGTGAGAAGGTGGGCAGATCAACAAACACATGCTGGGAGGTGCTCAGAAAGCACATGAGACATTCTCAGCATTAATAGTGCTTCAGAGATGCAAATAACCCAAGGAACAAAAATATCCTCTAAGAACAAAAGTGTCATTTGCATAAATATGCAAGACACACACATGCACACACACACACACACACGGGCATCAACTGATATTTCACGCCAAGCCACAAAGGCTTGGGACCGATGGTCTTTTGACTCGACCCTCATCACTTGGGGACTTATTTGCTGAATGAAAATAATCAACTTGCCTGCAAATCTAATCTAAACTCTGCCCTGAAACTGGGCTCAAAGCAATAACTGAGAAGGAGGGGCAAGCAAAGAGAGGGAGGTCCATCCTTTACGAGTCACGACTCAGAGGGAAATCTTATCAAATGATCACTAAGGCAGATGGTATGAGATCCACACGTGTGTGCCCTGAGTGTCACAGTTGTGTCACCTGCTGCACAGGTGATTAGTAGCTTGGCTTCTGAACTGCTATCAGGATATCAGGATTAGCCCTTTCACTGTTTTATGCCACTGATCTCAACATAAGGCTTGGAGCTTAAGAAAATTCTTAACAATAACTTTAACTAATCCGTAAATGCTCTCAGTTAGCGTTAAAGAAATCCAAATATAATTATAGCGATACGTTGTTAAGGAGCATTAAAATGGTTTTAAGCTAGCTTGTTTTGCAGATTTGCCATTGGAGCTTTAATTTTTCTGTAAATTCTTCTGTTTTCACTCTGGAGGGTTAGCTAAAGGTAGGCTAATGCTAGCTCCTCCCTGTATTTCTGTGGTTTATTATTAATCTGGCAACAAAACTCACTGTAAGTTCTACCAAACCACATGCATTTATTTTCACCAAAAAAAACTTTGTGCTTGATGCCTGCTGCAGCCCTCTTCTCCTCAGCTCACTATAACATGCTCACACTTACCCTCTCCCGTCTGAATACAGTCTCCCCTTAATTGTAAATGTCACAGCAGGTCCTGACCCCAACTTTGGGAACCACTGATTTAGCTCCTCTGTGTGTTTTGATCCACCTCTATAATGTACCAGCTGGGACATCCAAATGTTTTTAAAAACTGTTTTGATTGTTTCTCAGCTCCATGGGCTGCCTGCTCTGTGCCAGCATCCACATTGCACACCCACGAACAGGAAATATCCATATCTCACTTCTTATAAAGACAACTAAAACTAAATCACAATAAATATCAAATATTAATCTAACACCAAACACAAATATAGGCCATTTACCAAGCCAATGTACCAGAAAATGCTTACAATGTCCTTGATGTAGGATTGATGGAGCGACTGCACAAAAGCCTTTCTGCACACATTTTTTATCCTGAACCTGAATCAGCTGTTTGTGGGCTGAGTCATCAGTTAATAATTCTTTTTACAAGAAGAATACAATTTGCCTAATTTATATTTCAGGTTAGTTTCTGCAGCATTTACACGAAAATATAAAAGGTCTGAAAACAGACAACTCTTAATGAAGAGCAGTTTGAGTAGAGAACAGGAGAAATGTTAAAAAAAACACTAGAGAAGAGACAGTAGATACACAAAACCAGAACCAGACTCTGCACCTGCTGGACTCTGCTGGAGTCCCTCCGCCACCAAGGAAACAGCAGACGGTTCATGAGAAGCATGAGAGTAAAGCCAACAAAATCCCACCCCTGCTGTACCACACACACACACACACACACGCTGAGTGGCAGCTCCGTCTGGGTCAACAGTGCACTCACTAACATTCCAACAGTGAGACAGATACGGTGGTGTCATCTCACCTGGTTTTGGACAGGCGCCACAGCAAAAGGACAGTGGGGAGCAGAGCGGCTGCTCACAATATTTGTTTAGCTGTTTGTGGCATGTTGACGTCTTATTTTACCTCAACGTTTACTGAACCATGAGGTCAGGCCAAGGCTAACGCCAAACCCTTGAAAATGTAGTGCTCTTAAGTTTTTTTTACAGAAAAAAGTAAAACAATTTAAAAAGGTTGTTTGAGGATAAAACAGCAATAAATGAAACCTGCTCTGTTTTGTTGCAGATACTCACTCTGCTCTCTCCTGATTGTTACATTAATACAGATTAATGCAGCCTTCTGTTGTCACAAGCCAAGGTGTGTGAGTCCATGAATGTTAATTTACAGTGTGACATAGATCTGACAGGCTTTTTCTGACAGAGCATTTCCTCTTCTATTTTCTATCGGCGGCTAATGCAGGAACTAGGAGATGAAAACTATTTTCATGTTCAGGCTGCGTGTGACACTCAGAAAAAACGATCATAATTCAAAAAGAACAATTATTTTACGTTTCTCAGTGGACCTCACTAATTTACAACTGCAGGGACAAAGTTAATGTTTTACATCAAAAATCCAAAAGGTGACTCAATGAAAGTCGTAAAGCAGAAACAATGGGTTTTGAGAACATTGACAATCAGCCCCAAAATGGTTCGCTTGCTGTAAAATTCTTAAATTTTTCAACAGGCTTTACTTTGTAAAAACATTTTTGAAAAACGTTAGATGTGATATTGTGTTTAACAACATCTAATGCCATCTAATATGAAGGTATTTTACTCTTTAGTCCTGCTTTGCTTGGAAAACAATTGAAACCTAGAGCAGAGCTGAGTGTCATGGCGCCGCATCGAGTTTCTGTAGAAAACGTCTTTGTGAGCCTCAGCCCTCAGTTATGGCACAAGCACTCCTGGGTTCCTTGACTTGTCACCATGAGCTTTTCCACTGAAAGTTGAGCAGACGCAAAGAGACACTGACATCTAGAAGCCAGAGTTCGTCGTTTCCACTTAACGTAGGTGGAACTCCATTTTAAAGCCGACTGATTTCATTTTCTTGTGCATGTATTGATCTGTTTATTTATTTACCTCTAACTTGATTCGTCCTCTCACACACTCTTTTCTCACTCGTCTTATCTGCTCTTGGTCCAAGCACCCAGGGATCTCTCTCCCAGTTTAAATATTCATGAGTGCTCAGGCTGCTGCTGTAATCCTGACTGACACTAAAAGTCTGTCTAGATTTAGTGTCATAAAATTTTCATCTGTAAATGTGCTGTTGAGCTCTGTCTTTCTCCTCTTCCTTCCTCCTAAGGGGCACTCTTTTACTTGGAGTCTGCTTTTCTCCTGCAACTCTGCAGGACTGGTCTTATATGCACGCTGGTGTGGACATAAACAATTACAGGCATGGACGCAGCAACAAGTAACACACTCGTTTATAAGGGCATACATGGAGAAGCAGCAGAGAGAGGAGAACAGAACTGACATGCTGACTCTTCTCCATCTTTAGAAGGAGCTGTTTGACATTTTCTCCTGAACAGCAGTGGACCCTGTGAGTAAAAAGTGACTGAAAACCTGAGATGGTGTTTTAGTGGAGACTCCCAGTGGAAATCAACTGAGCGACACTGAAACTCAACACGATCATGACCAGCTTTGTCCTTTCTCTTCAGCAGAGCTCCATTTATCAAATTACCTTTTTATCTTTACCCTCAAAAGTCAAATTTAATGGCCCAAACAATTCAATTTTAACATTATTTTTATCTAACTGATTGCAAGCTTTTATTTAAATCTTGTTTGTTGTGCTGTTCAAGACAGCATTAAGGTCCATATAAACACTTGAAGTGGGACATTTTGGGTTTTTTTTGTTTGTTTTTGCAAAAAAGTTGATTTTTTTATACCATTATTTTTAGACAAGAAAATATATCCTTAACCTTTTTACATGTCACTAAAGTTCGGTGTAGAAATAACTTTTTATCTTCCACGTTGAATTAGAAAATGCCTAAATTATGTGTCCTGTGTCTGTTTATCACCTAGCCTGGCAAGCCATCCTAAATATGTGACTATATAGTCTGGCCACGAACCATTAATGGCTCTCAGCTGTGGGGCGGGATCTACGGTTGACTTTCAAACTGTCTCCACATGCTGTTGGACAACAAACAACGTGACGTACTCACCGCTATGCATGTCAGTCAACGGGCAGTCTACCATACTCTGTTGAAGAAGACGCAAATACATCCTTTTTCTAAATAAAAGACATACCGTAAGTACCTCTATCTGCTCTTGACTCAAAGAAAAGCCCAAGTCTAAATAGTCCAAAGTTGATGTTTCAAACGAGCCGCCGCCATCTTAGTTTCGCTCAGATGCAGTAACATCCCTCCCGCCAAACAGATTTTCCAGGGCTGCGGAGGTTCCAGACAGTGGAGCGTGACCGACATGCAGAGCAAAATTATTTTGCTTCTGCAACAGACTGTCTAGATTTCTAGGCCAGCAAATGGTAAATTATAGTTATCTCAAGTCAGAATGTTTCATTTTATGGTGAACGCCTACAGTCCTAGAATTTAAAACTACATATAGGCTACCTTGTTGTTGTTGAATATAGGCAGCTTGGGTTGTCTAATGTAGCATACCAAAAGGTCTGTGCTGTCTCTGACCTGCTCTTCTATGTAAATAAGGAATGTTGTAATGGCCGCTGTGAGACAGTTTGTTCTGAGAAAAGCTGGTTTAACACATCAGACACTCCTCATTACATTAGCATGTCCAAAACTACTAAAGCATCTGCAATGAATAAATGTCAGTGACGGTTAATTCAAATGTAGAATAACGCTAGCCCGAGTTAGTGCTAACATCTTTGTTGAACGAGAAATAAAACAACAAAGAAGAATGTTGGCGCACCATTCGTGTTCCAGGATATACTGGGAATATGCAGAATATGAGACAAAACCAAAAGCTTGTGGTAAATTCAGTGTCTTTATGAGCTGATAAATCAAGTCATGTGCCCAAATTTCAGTAAGGTTATGTATTTTCAGGCTAGCTAGAAGCTACCTGGCCCCAATAATGTTTGTTTGCCCCTCAGCGTCCCAGAATGCAACACATTTTTGGCTCAAACCTGCAGCGTACACGTGATCTTGTCGGGTTGAGGTTAGATCACATTCACACTACAAACAAACCACTCTGGAGTTCACGTGGAACTGTGCCAAGACCACCTCCTCCAATGGGGCTCAGTACAGGATTTTTGTTGTGCACCATAGAGGGATCACTGAAATTCCAATGTGTAAATCTAACTGGATTGTTTGAATGAGAAATTGTTTCTGATGTTCAAAATGTAGGTTGCAAACTGCAGTGCATTTATTAGGACTCCTGCATAATGGGATGTGGTCCCTAAGTCATCTATAACTTGCCAGAAAGAGACTACACCCCTCTTTGATGTGTATAACTAAATAAGCACGGCGCAAACTACTAAATCAGAATAAAGATGATAATAAAAACAAATCAAGATGATCAGAGGTCCCAATCATTTACTGCCTTTATCTCTTTGGGTAGTTTTGGAATTCAATTTAAATATAAAGGTTCATTACATCTTTTGTCCCAAAATCTTGAATTATTTAAGAACTCATTTATGAACATTTTATCATTGAATTACAGTAAATGAAAAAAATACACACACACTGCCTAGCCAAAAAAAAGAAGTTTCCACCAAAATACAAGGTCACACACTCTAATATTTTGTTGGAACGCCTTTAGCTTTGATTACGGCACACATTCACTGTGGCATTGTTTCAATAAGCTTCTGCAAGTTTTATTTCCATCCAGTGTTGCATTAATTTTTCACCAAGATCTTGCATTGATGATGGTAGAGTCTGACCGCAAAGCCTTCTCCAGCACTCCTCCATATCTCCTGATGTACTGGCCTGTCTCCTGGTAGCGCCTCCATGCTCTGGACACTACGCTGACAGACACAGCAAACCTTCTTGCTACAGCTCTCATTGATGTGCCATCCTGGATGAGCTGCACTACCTGAGCCACTTGTGTGTGTTGTAGACTCCGTCTCATGCTACCACTAGAGTGAAAGCACCACCGGCATTCAAAAGTGACCAAAACATCAGCCAGAAAGCAGAGGAACTGAGAAGTGGTCTGTGGTCACCACCTGCACAACCACTCCTTTATTGGGGATGTCCTGCTAATTGCCTATAATTTCCACCTGTTGTCTGTTCCATTTGCACAACAGCAGGTGAAATTGATTGTCAAGTGGACAGTTTTGATTTTACATAAGCGTGATTGACTTGGAGTTGTGTTGTTTAAGTGTTCCCTTTATTTTGTTGAGCAGTGTAGCATTACAAATGACAGAATATACAATAATTTAAGGTTCAGTAAGTGTATTGTTTTCCCCAGGACAACATTGCTCTATGCCAGTTTCTCTTATACACTTAATTTGAAGTTCACAGCAGATTTTACCATCTATGGCTCCGTTCACACTGCAGGCAAAAGCGCATCAAATCAGACTTTTTTCCCATATGAGACCAATATCTGTTTTTTCATGATAGTCTGAACAGCACAGATCTGATTTGAAACTGGAAATTTTGCCCTAACTGATGGAATGAAGAGACTGAATGTCTGCTCAGTCATCATTCATGACTTCATAGAATCTCACCAGACTGTTCATTCTTTTTCCATGAAAGTGCTCCATCAGCTATCACTTCACATTTGCAGTTAAACGTCTCACTTGAGTAAACAGGTGGAGTTATGTAACTGGGAAACGTTTACCTGCACAATCAAAACAGCTTTGCAATATTTAAGGAAATAATATGAGTAATGCATTTTTACAGTAAGTCCATTTTTGCATGTACTTGTAGAGATATGCACACTTGTATATTTCAAAGTCTTCAAAAGGAAGGATTATGTGTTGCTGCAGGGAGGGAAAATCCATCCTAAAATCACACAGAAAGTGCCTCAGACCAGCGATGAGATAAAATAAACTCTGTCAGAATGTATTATGGTTTGAAATGATGTGTTTTAATATTTCACAGACAAGTCAACTCTTCACTTCTTTCCAATAAAAATGATATGATGATTTTAATGAGTAGATAAGACGTTTGGTGTGTAGCCTCTCATCCTATCAGTTAATTGTTTCTTTTAGTGAGAAAAAACTTAAGAGTATGAGTTGATAAAACTTTGAATGGTCACCAACAGGCTTTCAAGCTGGTTAAGTGCCAACCACTGCCATTATAGTAATAGCCCTCTTATCAGAGAGTGGAATAAAGCTCTTTAATTGGTTGCCAGGGTAAATCTGCTTTGTAAAACCCGTCACACGAAAAACCGGACAGGCAGAAAAGAGGGATCAGATAATTCTACAATGACTGTAATGTTTCTAATTACCACCCACCTCTGCTGCCATTATTTCCATCTTCCTCTTCACCAGCCTTCCCTCCACTCTTGAATGCTTCAAGAGGGGTAAGTCAACCTGAAGAGAGCAGTGACTGTGCAGAAGAGCTCCACTCTAATGGATAGAATATGGCAGCAAGAAGGGGAAAAAAGACTCTCTCAACTCATTTTCTATTCATTTTTTTGCACTTTTAATGTTAACTTTTTTCATGCTATATCCTAGAAGAAAATCAAAGGCACCTCTGCCATGTCTTCTCACCACTTACACCCTTGTAAACTCTCTGCACTCTAGCAGCTGTAAAATATGCAGCATATCTCTGCTCGCTGATGATGTTTCCCCGTCTTTTTTAATGCACATTTCATCTCCACTCTCTAACACCTATTAAAACATAAATACAAGGTTTACTGACGCTTCTTTTTTCTATTTTTACACACCCTTCACCTTTTTAGCCCTCGTGGAGGACAACTCCTTAAAAGCTGTGTGTTAGTTTTTATTGGCACTTTATGAAAAGAGGATAACGAGTTTAGCTGGACTGACTTCATACTTTTATGTCCTTGCAAGTTTGTTTATGGCACACATACAGTTTAACTTTGGTTTTCCTTTTTCATCTGAAACAATTCCAACATGATTCAGTAATTGTTCAAATAAAAATCTAAAACAGTACATTAAAGTTTTACCAGGCCAACAAAACTGTCGCTGACATTGCTACGTTAGCAACACACAGCTTGGTTTCCACTGGGAAAAACATGTAACTGTTTGCTAATTAAACAATGATAAGTGTTTAAAAGACTCAACCACAAGAACTAAACAGTGTGTGTGTGTGTGTGTGTGTGTGTGTGTGTGTGTGTGTGTGTGTGTGTGTGTGTGTGTGTGTGTGTGTGTGTTTGAAGTTTATTCACATTTTATCATGTGAAAATGTTGGATGTAGACAGGTGCTTATTAGACAGCATTCATGTTGCACAGGTGTGCCTCAGACTGCCCACAATAAAATGCCACCCTGAAATGTGCAGTTTGATCACACAGCACAATGCTACAGATGTAGCAACCTTTGAGGGAACGTGCAATTGGCATGCTGACTGCAGGAATGTCTACCAGAGCTGTTGCCATGAAGTTAATGTTCATTTCTCTACCATAAGCCATTTCTAAAGGTGTTTCAGAGAAATTGGTTGCACATCTAACTGGCCTCACACAGACCACCTGTAACCATAGTAGCCCAGGACCTCCACATCCAGCATGTTCACCTCTTTGATCATCTGAGACCAGCTACTCAGACAAGAACAATCAGTTTGCGTGACCAAAGAATTTCTGCACAGACTGTCAGAAACCGTCTCACAGAAGCTTGTTGTCGTCATCGAGGTCTGGACCTGACTGCAGTTCATCATCGGAACTGATGGCACGTTGGAGAGGCGTTCTAATCATGAATGAATCCTGGTTTTCACTGTTTAGGGCAGATGGCAGACTGCATGTGTGGCGTTGTGTAGGTGAGCCGTTTCACCCGCTTCGAATGTTATCACGCTCAAAGGGTGACATGTCTGGTGAGTATGCTGGCCATGCAAGAACTGGGATGTTTTCAGATCCTTGCAACATGGGGCGGTGCGTTATCATGCTGCAACATGAGGTGATGGTCATGGAGTAACGGCGCCGTTTGCTGATGTCAACGTTGAGGAACGAGTGGCCCATGGTGGCGGTGGGGTACTGGTATGGGCAGGCCTATGTTATGGACAACGAACACAGGTGCATTTTATTGATGGCATTTTGAATGCACAGAGGTACTGTGACGAGATCCTGAGGCCCATTGTTGTGCCATTACTCCATGACCATCACCTCATGTTGCAGCATGATAACGCACCACCCCATGTTGCAAGGATCTGAAAACATCCCAGTTCTTGCATGGCCAGCATACTCACCAGACATGTCACCCATTGAGCATGTTTGGGATGCTCTGGATCGGCGTATACGACAGCGTGTTCCAGTTCCTACCAATATTCAGCAACTTCACACAGCTATTGAAGAGGAGTGGACCAACAATCCACAGGCCACAATCAACAACCTGATCAACTCTATGTGACGGAGATGTGTTGCCCTGCGTGAGGCAAATGGTGGCCACACCAGATACTGACTGGTTTTCTGCTCTAAAAAGGTATTTTCAGCTAAAATGTATCATTTTATTTATTTACCAGCTTTGAATATGTAATAATTGGTCAGTTTGTTGATTTGTTTGATTATCTTTAGTTAAATGTCTGATTTGGCCTGTCATCCACACAAAAATGCAGATTTCCGCAACGAAAACATTTCTTTAACACTTCTGTGTGTGGACAAAGCCTAAGACTGAACAGTTGGGTAAATTCAGTGTTCAAAAACAAATTCAACTTCAGAAAGTTTGTGCAGCAATTGTTATAAATGACATTTTATCGCGCAAATAAGGTGGAAAAAGTCTAGATACTGGACATGAAAATCGGCCAAAGAAATTGGCAACACGTATCGGCCATTGGCTCACCATGACCTCTATATATCTGCATCATTATCAGCAATAGAAGAACCAATATCAGTCGACCTCTTGAATGAATCAAAGAAAACCCCATTTCTGCTGACCTGAAACATATAAACCAAAATATTTGACACAGAGAGGAACATGCATACACGTATGCAACCTGAGGTCATCGCACAAGATTCTAAATTAATTCATTGCCATTCTTTATTTATTATAGCTATATAAATTCATTCAAATTAAGTGAGATTAGTCATCTTTTGTGGCTTTACCACTGTAAACATTGGGCAGAACATTCTTGTGGGCATTTGAAGAAAATTAATTCATTTGTACATCATTGTGGAGCTGCCACTTATGTACATTTAAAAAGGAAAGGTGTGGGTAAAACCATATAGTGCAGCAGCCAGTAACTTACTGCATACCTCAATGGAAATGTTGCTCATACATCCTATGGCCTGGTAATTATATCAGATTGGTAATAAAGTATATGCCCTAAAAGGGTCAAATCTGATATTTTTTATCTTTTATAAAAATGCACATTTGTTGTCTAATGCAGGGGTTCCCAATTTTTTTTCTTTGAAGACCCCCTTGCCCTTGTCCAAGACAAGCGAGGACCCCCAACACCTACATGAATAAACACATTAAATGTGATGATTTACAAACTTTATACAGACATACAGAGTTATAACTTTTATATGGAGTTCTGATTATACTGTAGGGTGTGTTATTGGGATTTTATAAATGTAATTTTTACAAATAAAATCTTGTTAACCTCACAACCTCAGCAAAGACAACATTTTGGGGACCCCCTTAGGGGTCCCGACCCCCAATTTGGGAACCCCTGGTCTAATGTGCATTCTAATGAAACCGGATGAAGTCAGAATAAACTGCAGTGTTCATACAAACTCTGTCTACGGTCTTAATTTAAGTTTCTGATAAATATATTTTATAGTAACTGGTTACAAGCATTTTTTTTTTTTTTTGCTTGCTTGTCCAAAACATGACAAGAATGAACAGTGCTGCAAGTCATATTGTGTAGCTCAGCTTGACATGAGGTTAAAAACCTTAAAACTTTGACACAAATGTCCTAAATCTGTCATTTGAAATTTGCTAGTTGGCATTTTTAAATCCATCACTTCTGCAAAAATTCTGTGTTTTACTGTAGAAAATGCACAACTTTCACTGATCATTCTGTTTTCACATATTCTGCTGTCATATGCATATAGTTTTATTCTCTGTGAAGCAGTTACCATCAAAGGCACAGTCCATTTGATTTTCTGTCTTTGAACAAGTGTGATGAAGCCCTGAAGAGCAGAAATCAATGTTTTAACCATTCTTCAGACCTAGAGTAGGCACCTTGAATCTGATGAACTATCCATGACTCTCTCTGTTGGATCACATTAATATGGGGGAGGGTTTTATTAATACATTCACTTCACATAAAGCCTGAAAGCATCTTGTTAGAAACGTTGCCTCCATTGTTTTTAAACAAAAGGAAATGGTAAAATGATGGTAGACTGAAGAAACAGAGAGAAGTAAATCTATAATTTAATAAAGCGATGGAGTGATTCAAATTATTTAAAGATGGTAAAAGTATGAAGTAGCGTATGTGTGTGTGTGTGTGTGTGTGTGTGTGTGTGTGTGTGTGTGTGTGTGTGTTTCTGTAAACACCACACATATACTGAGAGGGTCCCTGGCCTCTATTTGTGAAAAGTGATGCTCAGCGGGTGATCTCCATAGACAGATGTCAGTGCCTTATTAAAGAGGATGCCCATCAGCCCCTGAGGCTGGGAAACAGCTATGAATAAATTTATTACAATAATGTAGTGACCCTAAAACTGTAAGTGTCGTGGAATTGCTGCAGATTTGCAGGCAAATGAAACAATAGACAATATGGTGGTAGCGTATTATGCAAAAACCTAATGAAATGGCCTCAACCTGTAAGTCTTTTCTTCACTCACTGACCATTTTGCTACATCTGTTGGCTGAGTTAGTCGCACCCATAGGGGAAAACAACAGAAACACACATCAGGTCAAGTCAACACATGGAGACTCTTATGAGGAAGACAGTACAAATATGTCAGGGTAAAAGAGATTATTGTAATTTTGCATGTCTGACCAACAAAACTTGAGAATAGGAGCAGCAGATGTGACAATATTAGACTGTGAAGGATTGAAATATGTTTACCATCTGCCAAAATATAGAGGTCATGCAATTATCCAGACCATCACATTTCCTTGATTTCTATATCAGATAAGGTGGTTTATCCTGTGCTCTCATTCCTGACATGCCTGCCCTATTTTTATGTCCAGCAGACCCTAGTGTCAAACTGTGCAGATCTTTTGAGAATCAGATCATTTTTGCCACAACAGAAATATACGTAAACATGGACAGGCTTTCCTTTAAATATACGATACCTCATTGAAATGTGTACATGTATAAACTGTTCTGGTGCAGAGACACATTTTGGTTGGAAAAGCAGAATGGTGCATTGATATACATTTACAAAGGCTTTATGAATTAGACGAAGACATAAAATCCTGAATTTCACCTACAGTAGATGCACAATCTTTTTGTGAAGTCAGAGCAGACTTTCTACCAGCTTCACATTGAGTTAACCACAGTTTGTTCACCACGTAGTTGGGTGGTAGGCCAAGTCTCTTTTATTACAGCGAGATGGGGCTGTGAGTGGGCAGCTGGTCACTGACCAACAGGAGGAGGAGGAAGGGCAATGGTATTGGAGCTATTGAGTGTACAGCACCAAGTGTTACCATTGAGGTCTGAATGTGACGTCAACAAAGCAAAGAAGAAATGTTCTGTTCTGCCCGAGGCTGCAGTGACAGCACAGCCTTGGTTTAAACACTGCCGTGCACACACACTGAGCCCTGCCCACATGCAGAAACTCACAGAACCACAGTCAGCTCAAGTGAAGAAGATAAATATCTGCAAGAACAAATCAGCCAAATTCCCAGACATTCCTGTGTCTGGCTTTTAAACGTCTCCTTTCAAACGATTTCTGTTTTGTGTGGCACTGGATAAACTCTTAATACCTGGTGACAGAATGAAAACTATTAGGAATAATGTGCTGAAATACAGAATCTGGTGAGATTGTCTTTCTCTGAAAACAACCACAAATGAACAGCAGACTTCCCTCACTCCATGCCTTTACCCTCTCCTCTCAGCATCGCTCTCTTCCACACATTATTATACCCACAGCTGGCCAAGGACCCCCGCTGATAGACCATGAGATATTGCCTCATTTGTTAGGGAATGCTTTAACCATTACAAAGACTCATTATCCGCCAAATGCTAATAATCAAGCATTTGATCGAATGATGATTTTCAGTCACAGACTGCTCCGATACTCTTTCTTCTACTTTTCTCATCAGACAGAAAATTGAATCCATCAATCCGTGGGGAAAGAGAATTCCAGCCGGGACAGGCCAGCGTTCCCGGTTAACGTGGATCCTGCACCATGTGAATTATTGATGACCATCAGTCAGAGTGTGTCTGAACAGTTTTAAGTGTCCCAGCAGGGGCAGGGGGTTGGCACAGTAATCACACTACACACACACACACACACTCTGTCCACTGCCCGATCACATCATCTCATGCCTTCTACCATCAAGTGTGTATCCTCACACTCTAACTGGCATGAACAAGTGTTGTTTTCCACACAGGCAAATCTCCACAAAGGGACGTTCTGTACACACGGACTGGTTTACTGACATGTTTACACCTCTGATGGGGAAATGGATCATTTGCTGAATGTAAACATGTTCGTTCCTCTCTCGTCTTTTGTTTTTGTTGCGTTAACTTAGGTTTTTGAAGTTTGACACCATTTTTCAGCCAATTACTCGAATTTTATGAAAATAAATAATTAATCAGCACGTCCTCGTCAGCTCCCTTTGTCTAAAAATACACCAGTGAGTGTGACAAGTTTTCATAATTAATAAGCTCTGGCATTTCATTTCTGCTCCTCTCCTTACCCGGAATTTGTTGTGTTTGCTAATTAATGAATTTGTCCCATCTAATTCCCTGTGGTGGTTTCAACAGCAGCTTTGGTAATAAAGCAGTGAGATGAGGCGACATCAGACCAGAAAATATCTGAATGAGAACACAAGTAGAGAAAGACAGTTTGGTACCACATGTATTCCCTAAAGTCAGATATTGTTGCAAAGATTACTTTAAAATATGATTGCTTTTCCAAGTCAGCTGATCCTACTTAAACAATCCTAAATCTTGAGGTTACTAACACAATATTTGACATAAAGTCAGATGGAAACCAATGTCTATAGAGCAGTTGTGGCCCGTATTAGGTAATTAATTAAAGTTCTATTAAAAGGGACATATTATGGCTTTTAAACAAGTTATATTATTGGAGTCCTGTGACTCAGTAAAGCACCATGCAAGTGCTGGTTATTTATCATTTATCAATAGTTCTATGGTTTATTCAACAGATTTTCATGATTTTTTTTACATGAACCACCTGGAGCAGTGGAAAGGCTCTTTGGAGCAGCACTGCAGTGGCTGAAGTTCTACCTTTTGGATAGAACTCCGAGTGCCTCAACAGGAGATGCTCCGCTGAAAGGAGGGGTTCCTCAAGGATCTGTTCCGGGCCCTTGGCTTTTGCTGTTTCACCTGCTCCCCTTGGAAATGCCCTTTCGAAAGCTTAATGTGTGTTTTCATCTGTCGACAACTGCCAAATTTATCTACCAGTAAAGAAGGGGTCGTTGGGCACGATTCTGCCTTTGGTGGAGTGTTTGAAGGATGCACGTTCATGGGGTTAGGGTTAGGCTCCCTTTGAACGAACCGTCATTGCTGGTCTTGATGTGCAGCTAAATTCCACGCTGACATTCAGCGCCCAAGTGATTGCAGTGGTGAGATCCTGCTTCTTTCAGCTCCAGCCCTGTCTAGAATCAAGTCCATGTTTTCCAAAAAGAGAGTCTGGAGATTGTGATGTGTGCTTATGTACTGTCTAGACCTGACTATTGTAACTCCCTTTACGCTGGACTGACTCAGTCAACATGGTCAAGGTTTTAAATGGTCCAAAAGATCCCTTAACTCTGCTGATAAGGACTTGTTGGTGATATTTAGGTCTAACTGTAGATGTCCAGGGAATCGAGCTTTTGCATTAATGCCCCCATAACTGTGGAACCCCCTCCACTGAAATCAGACAATCCACCTCCCTTTAAGTTTTAAAGTGAAACTGAAGCAGCATTAAAGCTAAAGTGTGTTCTTATTCTTAATTCTCTCTGTTTTTATTGTTTTAAGTGTTTAAATCGTTTTTGTTTTTAGTGATATACTGGTAGCTGGTAGTGGATCTTAACATTCCAGCATTTGGATGATTTAACACCTCACTGATTTAATGTTTTTAGGTGACAGGGTGCACTGTTCATTTTACAATTTACTGTCTATTTAAGCCTGTATTTTACTGTGTTCAGCACCTTGGGCTGCCTTGACTGGTGGTGGGAAGGTGCTTTATAAATGAATTGAAAATCCCTCTCACATAAAGGGATCTCACCAACTCTATTGTTGACATTTTCAGTACCTTCCAGATTGAGCTGTTTTAGGGCTCTTTGACTAAGGAAAACAAGCGGGAGCTGGCCGTGCCCATTTTTTGATTGACTGTTATGGGGTGATGAGCTCAGATATCCTAAAGGAGCTTGGAGTAGAGCTGCAGCTCTTGCAGAGAAGCAGCCTCCCTAAGCACCGACAGGTCTATGCTGATTTCCCCATTTGTGATGTCACAAACGGGTACTTTATGAAGCAGCTTGTTTAAGGCAAATTATTCCTAAAACCAAACACAGACAGAAAACGGTTTTCTAAAAACATCTAATCTCAATTCTCTGAATTCAGTGAGACCCAGACAAGCAGCACTGCTCTGAAAACAAAATTTCATTTAGATTCAAATCAGTTGATCACAATTTAAGCTTGTCATGCTGAATATTGGCTAAATGCAATCAACATTTTTTTAAAAATATTGAATAATTAATATTGATTTTATTTGGGATAATTGGCAAGTGAATTATTTAAACTAATTAATGTGGATCACTGACTTATTTATTTGCTAACCTGAGTAACATACTTCACTCTGATGTCTCTAACATAAGCTAGGGTCACTGAATGGAAAAAAGAGAAGAAAACAAATTCTGACTTTTTTCTTGGAATTCTGATTTTTGACTTCTGAGAAAGTCAGAATTTTTTAATTAAAGTCACAATTCTGAGATTAAAGTTAGAATTTTTTTTTTTTACGGCCCCAATCCTCTTCTATACTAACATGCTGTGAATGACAAATTAATCTGAATTTTAAACTAAATGAAAGGAGCATGACTGACCAGGCACATCACAAAACTTAAGCACTGTACTATAAAATTGGAGTAGAATATGAAAAACATATCCAGACTGATGGTGATTATCAATGTTGATGAGCTGTTAAAGTCTGAGGTTCATGCAAAAAACAGCCCCAGCAAGTCACATGTGGATGCGTATAATAACACTGTCCAGATGTACAATTTGCAGGCAGTAGTACACATGTATTACGTAAAACTTTTATTATCTCTTACATATGGACAAGATGGCAGCTATAAGCTATTTTAAAAGCCAAAAATTCTTTCCTTTTGATTTGCAGTTGCAAATGAACTTCAAAAGAACACACAGATACAGAAGCAGCTCTCAGAGGAGCATCAACACCAGTCAAAACATCTGCCTAACACATACTTGTTTTATTAATTCTCTTTAATCAGCTGAGCGCACCTGCCTTCAGCTCAACCCTTACATTTTCACATTTTTAAAAGACAAAAACCCTCCCATCACCATCCCAGATCCTGCCCAGTCTGAGACGGAGGTGTAGCGAGGCAGCATGCTGAGACATCTGAGAGAGAAGGGGCTTCACGTGATCAGTAGGGAGGCTTTACACGTGTGTAGCTCATGTTATTACTGTCACGGGTCTCTTCATGAAACAGCCCAGACATCAAAGATGAACCAAGGTGTGTAAAGGAGAGGAAATAGGTGGGAGAAATCATCACATAACATGTAAATATGTTGTCAGTCCTTTTCTCTGTGCTTTCAAATTCATAATCTTCAATCAGTGCAATTAAAATGAATGAGAACCTTCTTCATGTGTTACAAGATAGTGTTTCCCGTGTGTGAGTGACCTGATGTCCTTCAACCTTCCCACTTAAAGAGCACAACAAAGAAAGAACAAGCTAGAATCTGATCCTGGCAGCAGAGGTGAGGTATACATGACGGATCCAAGAAATTCAAACACGAGCTGCACAGGTCTTTGCTGCAAGCACCTTGGTTTAATTGGTCACATTAACCTCCATGTAAACCAGTATCAGGCCTCTTCTCGTGTGAAGTGGATAATCTCCTTTTATACCTGTGGTGAGACGATTGACTCCCTCTTGATCCGTGCGTTTCCTCTCACCATACCATCTCTGGGCTCAGCCTGTCACAGCATGTCTGACATCTGTAGAGGGGGGAACAGTGGATGTGCAGGGGGTGGTCTGGGTGAGATGTCTGGGGCCACGTCTGGCATGTAGCAGAGCTAAAGTCCTGAAATCTGTTGTACTTTCTAATGAAAAAGGCTGAATATTTAAAATTCTGAATTGAAGCTCGGTAATCAGCAACAAAAGTCAAAGCCAGCTCTTGTGAACACGGATCTAAATATATTTGCAGAGAAACAGTAGGTCACTTTTAGATCTGTGCTGTGGTTTTGTTTATTGTGGGGAATTCCACAGAGCCTTTTCAGAAGTGTGAAGTCTCTTTTTATATTTCCTTCCCTCCCAGTTCTACTGCCAACACACAGAAAGAAATGCACCTTTAAGTGAAACGTATGGTGCTTTTTTTTTTTTTTTGCAAATGGTTATTTTAGTATCAGTACCATAGAGGTCGTGCACACATTACAGTTTGAAATTAAAATATAAAAAGAGAAGAATCCCAACATGCTAATTCCAAATTATGTGGAAAACAACATCAACAGTTATAAGACCTGCATCCTTGAGATTATTGGGCTTAGAATTTATTTTTAATACATAAAATATGTTTCTGAAGTCCTTTAACAGGAGCGTGATTTCCCAGAACAGTTTTCCTTTTTTTAAATGGAAAAAAGAAAAGTGCTTAGTGCTATAACACTATATTATTGACAGATATCCAGAATACAACAGATAATGTTGGTGCACCAGCAGTGTGCAGATTCACAGTATCAAGAAAGAGTCACAACAGGAGTAAAGAGTAACGATTAAAAGGCTGTACAGTCAACAAAAAACATGTTTGCAAAAAATGCTTAAAAGACAGACTGAATAGAAACCTGTTCATAATGAGATCAGACCCAGTTAAGGAAAACCAAAATATCAAACTCAGTATCTTTATAATGTGCCACCAAATAAATCAGTAGAAAACACGTTGGTAATCATTTCCTTTGACAGCTGAACCCCTTTGTTAGATTTTATTGAGCGTTAAACACCAGTATCTCATTGGGCTGCAACTATTGGCGAGTAGTTGGAGACACCGAAATGCAATACAATGTAAATTGTTCAGTTGGAATAATAACTGGGTGCACATGTACATCTATGTATATGTACATTGCACCCAGTTAAGATTTATTTGTATGTATACATTTTTATTTTTACTTTTTTTATTTCCTTTTTGTTGTCAAATCCACATTCCGAGTGCCATCCAGATTCATGTTCACATGTAGTGAACAGAAAAGCTTTGCATACAAAAACGTGCTAAAAAATTACAACTGTCATAACAAGTCTTAATTATGTCTCAGGTTGTTCCCAATTTTTCATTTTAGTTGCAATTTGCTTTCCAACACCAACTGAAGTTATCTCACATTTCTCACACTTTGACTCAAGATTAAAAGAAAGTTTCTAAATGCCTGCTATGATTCTGACTGTAGTGAGTAGAAATTAGACTCTAAAATTTTTGGAACGAGTCCCAAAAACTCATAAGAGGAAATTAAGAATATTTGATTCGAGACATTTTAGAAACTCCCTAACCCTCATGAAGTCGCAGCCAAGATGGATACTAACTTAAAGCTCAACTTTACTCATGTTTTTAATACATTTGCAGTGGTCTCAAGTAGGAATGAATGTCTTCTAAGTCATTCTCTGGGGGGACAAAAACTCCGGTGCACCTTTTTGAGGATGTAGAATTCAGCTGGAGGAGAAAGTGGCTTCAGACGGTAGGATTTGGAGTCTTATTTCCTGATATTTGGACATCTCACGTCTTAATGGATAACAGCAACACAACTCTACCACTGACTCTGTAACACAAGCCTGAAGGAGTTCTGCTGTGTGGTGGAGTTGCTAATGATTCTACTAGCTAAGACGTTCTCTGTTGTTTTCTGGATGCTAAACCAACAACAGCCTTCCTTGTCGTGAGTCAGGATGGGTGAGTCCATGAATGTTAAGTGACAGTGTGACGTAGATCTGTCAGGATTTTCTAATCCTAGAGTTTCACCGTCTATTTTCTATCAGAAGCTAATGCAGGAGATAGGAGTAGGAGACTATTTTCATGTTCAGCCTGCATGAAAAACTCAGAGTGACTGATTATAATCAGAAATAATCATTAAAAATGGTTTTCTTTTAATGCTAAAATATTTGTCAAATGCATCAGGAGTATGGTCAAGTCTGATTCAATGGATAAAAGAATCACAGCAGAACATTTAGTCCAAAGAGGCATTAGAGGAAACAATGGTCTTGTCATACTAAGAAGTATTCTACTTTATTAAATCAAATGTAGTTTCATTTAACTAAAGGTGCAAAGGGGTTGGTCTAATGGGGAGCAACACCAGGATGAGGTGTAAGATTTTGTCTAGAACACGTTAGCATTTCCTATTTAAAGATCTGATCCATGATGAGTTCTAACAGGAGAGCAGTTTAAATATTTAATGCCCACCCTGCAGCCCCTCCATCATGTTTCCAGTCAATGTGACATGAATGTTTGGATATTGTGCAATTGCTTTGCAGCAGCTTGAAGCTAATATGATCAAACACACCGCACAGCAACCTGCTCTGGAGGAACAGTGCCAAGGGACGGGAAGGGAGGGGGGAGGAGGCAGTGAATGAGCAGAGTCAACAGGGGGTTGGCGTGTCTGATGCAGCCAGGTGTCTGTTCCCATCCCAGAACCCACAGCAGCAGCCGCCTGAACCCATAACAGCCCAGGAGGCAACCTGGATGACAATAAGACATCATCTGAAACACCACAATTACCCCCTGTCAGTCTGCTGAGCCGCTCTGTTAATTACACAAACCATTTCATTCAAGATGGCACGCTTGGCAGCGAGCCCAGAATCCGTTCCTGTATCTGCATCTGTCGGATCCATGAAAAGGTTAATCAGGTTAGTTAGGAGTTAACACAGGTGGTTTAGATTCAGGGTGCGAGTTGGTTCCACGCCAGCAGAACAAGCTCCATTCCAGCGTGCACGGGTGAGGCTTTTATTCCTCCTTTTCATCACTCCCACCACATCCTGTTTGCCTTCCTCTCCTGCCTGTCTTTCAATGCTCCAGCTGAGCAATTATCACGCTCCAGTTCTGTAAATATGAAACTTCTGATGAGGAGCTAGTCACAACCCGCTTCTGGGTATGGAAAGGGTTGGGCTTGGAAACCACATGTTACGTCCCTCCAATGGTCACCGATATCTCTGTTTACACCAACACAAGCTGCTCTGCAGTCGGCACTGATGTTTACTCTGTATTGTACGTGTTCCAGCAAGGTCAAGTGGTGCTTTAGAGGAGCAGCAAACTCCACGCCCGCTGATTTCAGCTGATATTTCTAGTTGTTGACATCCCAGCCACGTTTGAACATCACCTGTTTTATTACATTTTCTTCCCTGCTGAAACACAGTTGGTGTGTTACCATATTAAAAGCAGATTTTCACTGTAAAATGCATAAAAGTTTAACAAATTAAATTAGTTTTTAAGCAAATATAACACAAGTATAACATGGAAACACCCTAAAAACACCATCTACCTCATTTATTTCCTTCCCTCAGGAGGAAAGCTGTGACAGACGGTAAAGTCATAATTTTCCCACCTTTTTATTTACCACAAATAGCACGCACACTGGGGGATTTCTGCTACGCTCCACTCATTACAGACTGTACGTTCCTTAGGGCTCAAAACGCAGGAACATCCCAAAGCAGTGGTTCAGCAAACGCAAACTGGGCCATCAAAATGTTTTATTCCATGTGAGTGAAGCAGTAAATTAAAACTTCAACTATGCCAATAAAAGTAAAGTAAAACTTTATACCTCAAGTTTTTAACTCTTTATTTGAAAAAGTCAAAATTTCAGTCGTCTGCAGCAGCAGGGGTCCTTTGTTGGCTTTGTTTAGGCAGACGAGCAGAAGCCGACAAACAACCAGCATGATGTGTCAGTCAGATATAGAGCAGCTTTACCCCAGAGACTGCAAAGTGAAAACAATTCAGAGTCAACTCTCAAATCTAGATCAGTCCAAAAAAAGGTCTCTACTTCAAATAAAATACTGTACCTTATAGAAAATACAGATACGGTTCATGTGGCATAATGTTGTATTTTTGACTTCTAAACATTTTTTTTATTTAGTTGGCGTAAATTATAATTACTTGATTTTCAGGCATAATAGAATTTTAAACCTGGGAGTTTTCCTTCTCTTCATGTATATTTAATTAACCTCCGATCACATGGCAACATAATCATGACTCGATTCTTCCCTTCCAACAATCTTAAAAACACACTTAATTGTAGTATTGGCCTCAAAGATAATCTCATCAGACATTCCTGACATGCAATGGTCCTCTGGTCTGCTTGGAAAGACGTCAGGACCACTCCGATCATAAATCAGGGATGTTCAGCAGGTTGGATTGGCTTGCCCTGATTTCAAGGGCAAACAAGTGTGCTGCCTGTTGAATTTGATGTGTAACCAATCAGAAAGCAGGGAGACAGAAGCACCTCTCACTAACCTGCTCAGTCAGAAACTAAAACTTCTGACGTTAAAGTCTACAGCCATTCTCAGAGTCTATGGTTCAGATCCAGATTGTAGTCAAGTCCCAGTCCACATGTTATACTAGGGATGCATTGGAAAAATTAAATGACGTGTATGTTTGATACATTAATACATGTCTTAGCAATCATTTGCTTTATTCAGTATTACACTTGTTTTTGTTTTGTTTTTTTACAGAGATCCTGAACAACAGTGGTGACTTTGATAGGGCATGTATGATGCAACATTGATGCACGCCAATCTTCTGGCTTGACTGTCAACATTAGAAATTCAGATAAGCTTAAAGACATTCATATGCAGTGAGATCAGCACCCTCTGTAGATGTCACGATGACAGAAGCAGAGAAGACGATTACACAACATCACTGTGATGTCATCTAAATGTGCAAAAACACAAGGGAGTCCCGTCTGCTCAGGGAAAGATGGTGTCGCCATAAATGGACATGTGGAACATATCCCAGTTACATCAATTTTGAGGTCATGTGTCTTATTGTGGGCTACATGGTGGTGCAGCTGGCTGCAGGGATCCAGCATGGAGTTAGCGTGTTCTCGTCATACATGTGTGGGTTTTCTCCAGGTACTCCAGTTTCCTCCCGCAGACTAAAAACATGAGGTGAAACTGGAAAAATTAGAATTCGGTGCAAAAGTCCATTTATTTCAGTAATTCAACTTAGACTGAGAGACCATCTAAAGGCTCAGGAACCCTTTGCAGGTGTTCTGGATTCATTAGCTGATTAGAGTGTGACACCGAGTCTGGAATATTGAACCTTTTCACAATATTCTGATTGTCTGACATTTTGAATGTGGGGTTTTCATCAGCTGTAAACCATAATCATCACAATTATAACAAATAAAGGCTGAAATATCTGGCTTTAGCATGCAATGAGTCCATCTTGTTTATTAGTTTCACCTTTTAAGTTGAATTAGTGACACAAATAAACGTTTGCACCGTATTCTTTGAGTTTTCACCATTAGGTTAACTGGTGGCTTTAAACTTGACATGAGAAACTTGCGGTACTTTACCATCTATTTTCTATCAGAAGCTAATGCAGGAGATAGGTGTAGGAGACTATTTTCAGTCTGCATGAAAAACTCAGAGTGACTGATCATTTTCAAAAATAATAGGTGAAAAGTTTCTCAGTGAAAAAGCTCTTTTTAAAATAAAACAAAAAAAAAACACCTTTGACCTAAACTAGAAATCAGATTTGGACTGTTGAACGTGAAGCTTGGGAACCTCTGCTCTAACAGAACAAAAATCTGAGCTCAATCATCTACAGTTTAGTATCATTTACAAGCTGAAATATGCACTTTGGCAAAAAATACTTCAGGATCAAGAAAACTTGATGTTAGCATCCATGTTAGTGGACGGTTTGTAAACACATCACCTCCTAAGCTGTGAATGAACACCCTGTTAATACACCAAGGTGTTTGTGAGGCTTATAAACAAACACCCCTGGAGGTGTTTCTCATTATGAGCCATAAAGAAACACTGATTGCTTTCACAGGGAGCCAGGGTGTGGGCAGCTGGAGAGGGGCATTTCCGATACCCAAGCAGAGCCGCCACCACCAGCAGCCAAACCTCCCACACAGACCCCCCACTTTCATAACCACAGTGCCACACTGAGCCGTCAACAGAAAAACAAAGATTTGCCAGGACATTCTTGAAAGCCCTCCAGAGACAGAGAGGGAGAACACCAGTCCTCGTGGTTCACCAGTCACACCAGTTCAGTCACATATCAGTCAGCTTTTTCACGCTTCATAGAACGAGTAAATATTGAAGCAGCAAATGGTACATGAAGATTTGGGTCTGAAATGGGAGGTTATTACCACTTGCAGACCTTTTTATTACATTAGTTTAAACCTCAAATGTAACAAAATGATTAGATGTTTTTTGTCTGTATTAAAATATTTGAAAATTGTTTTCATACTGAGGAAGAGTCATTATAAAAGACCAGATGCAGCTTAGAGACAGACAACTGATCTGAAAGCAGATTTTCAGGAAAAGATGATAAATTTATAATGTGAGGTAACAATGTGTTCATCTTAAAGCTGGGGTACGTCGTTTTTAAAGTACCTTAAAAAATACTTAAATTTGACTAGCTGGCCCTGTTCCATGATATAGAGTAGGTAATCTTTCTGAATTCATAAGTCCCTTCCATGGCCTCTATGGCAAAAATACTAGTTTTCACAAGCCTACAGAGTTGACTATGTATCCAGAAGAAGATTTGCCATGTAGAACCCAAAACAAGTACCAAAGTTACAGATACCTCATTTGCCTTCTACTTCTCAAAGAAAATTTAAACAGTTTTAAAAGTCCTGCAAAACTTGCCACAAGGCGCTTGACGGTCAAGCAGAATTTAATTGGAGACCCTTTTTCTGCACGTGTGAGGTATGAGGCGTAGCTTTCAGCTTCTTCCAGAATGGAGAGGGAGCAGAGCGTAAGCTATAGTCGTTCAAATTTCAAAATCTCCTCCTCCTCCTCTCTTTGATGAGGTCACGATACAGACTACAGCTTAAAAGGGTTTGAACTAATCATCTGACGTAGTTCTGACTGAACCGATGAGCTACTAGCTAGTCTGAGTGGAGCGAGTTACAAAGTTTCTGGTGTCTTAAAACAACTCTAAAATCAGAGGTTTTATGGCAAAACATTAGCATCTCCTAGCCGACACCATCTGCCTGTATACTTGTCCTCTTGTTGTCCGTTATAAGCATCAGCAAATCTATTCGGTCTACATACAAGCAGTCATGACCATGCAGTCAACATTTCACACAGACCATCACCATCAGTGAATAATTCAGTCCACATGACATGATTTAGATTTTGTTACTCAAACAGGAAAAAAACTTTATTAACCATTTGTACAACAATCTGGTCTCTTTTTGAGTGATCTGATAAAGATATATATTCTTACTTTAATTGAAGGTAAAGTCATCCAAGGGGTTCAAATGAAGGCAACTGGACTTCTTTGGTTTCTTGAGAATTGACAAAGCTCCTCGGATGAGAAGCGAAACGTCTTCAAGAAACCAAAGAAGTCCAGTTGCCTTCATTTGAACCCCTTGGATTACCATGACCTGGATGACTGAGAACCTTCACCAGCATGAAGGTAAAGTCATTGCACCAATCCCTCTTAACACATATGTGGATGAAATCACTATAAAAATCTATCTTGGTCTCCAGTTGAAGTATTTCCTTCTCAGTCAATATGAGATGATGTCATCTTTGCTTAGTTTGAATGTGTTTAAGATTTAATAAAAACAGCCCAAGTTAAAAGTGAACTTTGACATTATGTCACTTATGTACAAGTCAGCTTATAAAAGGCCATTTAGCACTCTGCCTTTCTGCATACGTTTGAACTGTTCTTTCAACACGAGCTCAAACAAACCCTTAAGAGTCCTCTCTGTTAAGGCAGGGCAGAGCTGTGTCTGCGTGCAGCTTCAACAAGAACACTCATTTGCTTGTGCAGCCACCTGCCTGACCAGAAGAGCAATGATTAGTCATTTTTATTAGGGTATGCAAAACACAGGCCTCCCACCAGGGCCTTAAAACACACTCATTTAGAGCAAGATGTCCAAAGTAAAATTATTAAAAGTAGCACTTTGTTAAAATTTATTTTTTTCCTCAACAGCCTGGAGTAGGCATTGCCTGAACCAACCAGCAGCACATAAAGTTACTGAGTTAGTGTGATCATAAAAAGCAGTGCGGCCCTTAATGAACTGACAACAGCAACCAAAATTCCAACTTGATGACAGAATCAGTCAATAAAGAGTGAACATGAAATACCAGTTACATCTAAAACTAATCCAGTCTGATTATCCAAACTACTGCATCTATGTGCAGTTGTGCAACATGGAGTCCTCACCTACGCAATAAAATGAATGCATGAACACAGAATGCATAAAACAAGAATTCTGCACAACCTGCATGCACACATCAAACTAACAAGTCACGAAACAGATCTGATATTTAAGAAGAGACCCTTTAAAAGGCAGCTGTATCATCTAAACCTGTATGCAACACCAAAAATACGAGTCTTTACTCAGCAATCTATAGGATAAAGTACTGCAAATAGTTATGTAATTTTAAAAGCTAAAGACTTCAGCCCCTGCAGCTAACAGATAAAGTGCTGATGAGCTGTAAAGTATTAAAAACTCTAGAGAAAAGTTAACTAAATGTTTGGAGTGCAGCAGGAACATCAAGCAGAAAAGCAATTAGCATCTGATATGAACAAATCATACTTTTGGAAATACTCTGTTTTGTTTTGCTGAATTTGCCAACAAAACCCAGCCGACTTTAACATCATGAGTTATGAATGAACACTAAAGTGTGTTTATAGCTTTAACAGACATGGCCGCAGCACACAGGTGTAGCCGGACATGAATTAAGGCTCTTTGCTTAAACTGAACTGCCAATTAATTTCATTTATGCATTAAGCAACAGTTTAGTTACCTGAAAGGTGCTCAACAGCTGAAACAAAACACCAATAAGCATCCACGTTCACACAAACAGCTCACCTTTATGATGTGGTTTGCATGTTTCCAGCTCGGGGGTAGGGAACCCTGGTCCTGGAGAGCTGCTATCCAGCATGTTTTAGAGGTTGTCCTGCTTCAGCACACCTGATTTTAATCAGCAGGTGATTAACAGTCTGCTGCAGAGCCTGATGAGTTCTTTAACAGGCGACTCAACTGTGCTGAAGCAGGGAAATCTCTAAAACGTGCTGGATAGCAACTCTCCAGGACCAGGGTTCCCTACCCCTGCTCCATCTTGACAGACACAAAACACATCCTGAAGAACACCTGACTTTCATGCAGCTAACGAGATGATTGGAGGGGGAAACGGCACCTGGAAACATCACTATTCTGTCACCAAAATCATCTGGAACACTATGGAAGTTTTCCATAAGCAAGTTTAAAAATTTAACATTTTTCATGCCTTTTAAAGTGCCCTGGACTTTATTTTATTCTAACAGATATAAACAGCACACGTGCAGCAGCAACCTATAACTGTAGCAGTCGGCTCACTTGATTATAATTTGGTAAAACTGATCATTGTGATTGTTCTTATTTAATTTATGTTTTTCTTTTTAAATTCAGTGTAATTTACTTATTTTGCTCCTTTTAATCATGTCTTATCTATTTATCAATATGTTTTTTTTTTCCATTCAAATAAATACATCAAATCAAATGGTCATACAATCTCTAGGTGTTGCAGTTAATTCAGTATAGAATTTAAAATAATTTCTAAAACTTGGCGCTTTAGTATTCTGAGCTCATGAGACAGCTGTGGCGTAATGATTAGAGTGCTAAATGATGAGCATTCATTCATTCATTCATTCATTCATTCATTTTCTGAAACTGCTAATTCCTCAGTAGGGTCATGAGGAGGTGGTGCAGAGGCAGGAGGCACCTGGACAGGTCACCATCCATCACAGACAACTCTGTTCCTTTTCAGTCTGTTGCAGCTAAGGTGCTTCAAGGCTTTGGATTGTTATATTCCTGTGTAAAAGCAGTTTCAAGCTAAACCCTTAATGTCTACACATCACCAGAAAAACATACAGATAGAAATCAGTAATCACATTTGCAATCATTTATTTACTGTTAAATAAAAAACAATTACAAGAAACTTTGATAAAATATATACTTTTTTATTTATTTCTTCATACAAAGAAATTTTATGAACGTTCTGTATTGAAAACATCAGTTCCATTTTGCTCTTGCATTGTGTAAAATAATTCCTTTGATGTACATACCACAAAATACTTGACTTTCTCCTTTTCCATCGGCTACCTCTAAATACAGATCATATGCAGATAAAACAATCCATTTCATCGTGTTTAGATCTCAGGCTGAATAAAACTCAACCATAACCAAAGCAGCTAAATGGAGTTCACCCACCACTGCAAAGGATTTTATCTTTTATTTCAGAAATCCCCATAATTTAAAAAGCAGTACTTTAGATTTTAAGGAAAATGTCTGACTTTCCTTTCTAAGAGAATTGATCAATAAATGCTTTTGCCTTTTTTTATGGTCAAACATTGCACAAAGGAGAGAGGAGGGTGAAGAAGGCTTTTCTAAAGCATCTCACTCTGGTGGAGTAAAGGAAAAAAAATCTAGTGTAACAGCCTCCTTCTTCCCTGCTAACCATTGGTTTAGGTGGATTCAACTAGAAAACATGGGTAATAGCTGATTAATCTTTATTTTTTTGTATGAAAGATGCTGGCTAATTGTGTCAGTTAAAGAGGCACAATATTCCCTTAACTTTGATGAACAAATTATACTCATCACCAAGTGGTAGTTTAACCTTTTAAAGACAGATCTGAGGACCTCTGTGAGCATAGCTTGTGTACATTCAGTCACTTCAAACCCTTCTCTGGATGTTGCCCATCCATTCCCTTTATGCCTGCATGTACATAATGGCCAACACGCGAAACATGCATAGCATAGTTTTGCAGACACTTTGCTTCAAAGACCGATAACCACACATCTTCTTGCATATCAAGAATTCAAGTAGAAAGAGGAGAAACTATGGGCCAATTCGGGGAAAAGCAAACAGAAACATGATATTAACTCAAAGAATCTTTTTGGCAACAAGTCGAGATTTTAGATCTGGTGTTGAGAGGAGAAACGATGAGGGTGGATAAGGCATAAAGTATATAGGCCACGCATGATGGCACAGGAGATTTTCTGATGACACCAGAGGTTGGAAACCCTTCCTGTTCCTTTGATCCCTTCTGTCCACGATCAAAGATCAGGGCTTTTCTGTTTGAAGAAGCGCCGTTTCAGTGAGGCAAAGCCTAGTTGTTGTATGTTTGTCATCTTCTCTATCGTTATGCAAGGTGCCTGGCAGATCCGCCTCTGCAGCCCCACACAAACGTTCTCCACCTTTTGCAAAAACAAGGCACTCACTCCCCCTCCAAAACCCGACTCAGCCTTTCTTCCCTCAACAAATCAAATATCTCTCAAGGAAATTTGATTGAGACTTTGTGTGACCTTTGAACCGAGTGGATAGGGCAAGAGTTTGGCTTCGAACCAGCTCTGCTTCTAATGGAGGGAGTTAGAAAGCTGGGGCTTTATCGATCCGACGGTTACCTTTACCCCATTAGCATAATGCTAACATGGGGTCTGATGTGGTCGAGATGGGATTTAACGTTTGATGGATGGGTCGTTCATTAGAGCAGGCAGCGGGAGCCCTGAGAATGAAAGGGCAGCTGTATGCTTTAAGAGCGAGTGACACAATGAGTATCAATTAGGCTTATTGATCAAGTGGTTATTGAGTGGAATGGGATGTGAGATCCGCCGCTCAGACGAGCGCCACTGCATGAAAACTGGATTGTATAAATGAAGTGACACGTGAGGATGAAGGTAGATGATGATGATGCACGTGGATCGGTGTCCTCCACTTCTCTGTGAGCACTCTGTACCCGTATTATGGTGCTGCTCCATCGTCCAGCCCAGATCTTACTACGGTCACCCCTACACTCTCTGAACTGTGCAGCACCAATAATTCCACTGAGTTTCCAGAACAACAGCAAAATAATAATAATAAAACAAAAACATTCAAACCTAAGATGAGGAATGTTAAAAATAAAACGTGTAACAGATGTTATGTACAAATCTGGTTAGGCAGCTTAGTGAATTAATTGCTAAGAAATAAAAATAAATTATTATAAAATAGATTTCTGTACATTTTACATATATATAGCAATATATCCACTTTTTGCCAATGAATTACATAGAAAAAATAAAAATAACAAAAAATAATGTCTTTCACAACTTCTACTTCAATCCCAACCAAAGTTATGTCCCGTCATCTGGTAGAACTTCATGTTGAAGGGTCTGTAGAAGTCCCGTAGCCTCTGCACCACCTCTGGATCAATGTTCGGATGGGTTCGCCCTTTGGTTTTTCCCAAGCAGTGGGGCTTGCTGCTGCCCTCTGCTTTCTTGAGGCACGGGAATCCCTTGGTCTGGTTGAAGTAAAAGTGTTTGTCTGTGATGATCCTCTTGAGGCCTAAGAAGTCCTGGACCCGGCCCAGCTCACCAGCTGGGTCGCTGATCAAACGCTCGCCGCTCACAAAAAGGATCTGGTCCATGGGGAAGTACTGCAGCCAGTTGTCCAGGTGTTTGGCATAGATGCCAATCTGGATGGCGCTCCAAGAGGTGTCGATGAGACCTGTAGTCCTGTTTTTGAAGGTGAGGCTCTCAAAAGAAGGAATATCGGGCTTCTTAGACAGCGTCTGTGTGTAGTCTGAGATAGCTCTGGTGACGGGGTCCCTCACTACCACGATCACTTTGGTGTCCCGGGACATGGCCGATATCCTCGCTGGAGCTTCTCGGGTCACAAAGTAGCTGGGGGTTTTCTCCATGGTGATCTGGCCCTCTAGGGTCTTCGGCATCAGATCCCTGAAGAAATGGAAGAAGACACAAAAAAGGTTAGGAGAGGGTAAAATTGGAGACAAGTCCTGCATAATGTAATCAGGTTGGTGAAGTGTACTGTGTTCTGCAATCAACGACTTACTGAGCCTGTTGAGCTTTATTATAGGGCTGAAAACCTATTAGTGTAGGCAGCTCTCCAACATCAACAAGCTCAGAAGTTATCTAAGTTCTGACAAAACACAGAAAACCATTATTTACAGAGCAATCAAACTCTGTGAAGCTTTAATTTAACCGTGTTAGGGTTTAAGGACAGTTTCCTCACCTAAACCCTCTACCGTTTCAGTGATTACAACCTTTCAGGCATGGCTGTTGGGAATATTTTTGACAGCGTGTCTAAATTTCACTCTGATTTTTTTTCCACAGAGTTTGGCTTTCCTCAAACCTCACTAGAGGATGTTGTGTTCAAAAGTGGTCAGACTAAATCAAAAACCTCTCCTCTCTTTTTATAACACCCAATCTGCTCTGCTGACTCAGGCATGGTGCTCCACCCCAAAAATGGACCCACAAAGAAAAGAAACGCACTCAGAGATGATAGGACTTGTTCAAATCTCTTTTGAATAAAGAGGGCTTGGCTGGTAGCAATGGCCCTCATTCAGATGTGCAGACATAATTAAGTGGCACTTTAGGAGAAAAGTGGAAATGTTCTGCTCTCTCAGCATTAAATTTCAGAAATGGTGGCAAACTGCAGAAGCTTTAATATGGCGGCGGCGATAAGAGCAGTCTGAGTGGCATCAGGAGGGTATCACCTTCCCCTCTCTAGACCCCAGACCAGGAAGAGTCCCAGCCTGTGTGGGCTACATGGGATCAAATGGTTTTTGGCTCTTAGCACACAGAAGTGCCTCAAATTATATATGACTGTTCTATGAAAGCTGTTGTTGCACACACACACACACACACACTGTAGCCCTGAACATAGACACTTAAAATCAGATCAGACGTCAATCAGACTTTGCCCTTTGGGCTTCTTCATGCAAAGTCAGGATAATTTGAGAATATGGCAGGTAACTGCCAGCAGAACTCACAGCAAGCAAGCAGATGTTATTTATTTCAACGCTGTTGTAGGACTCAAAAATTGAGATGTTTAGCATTTCTTGAAGAAATTCATATCACCTGCTGCCTAGCAAGCCTGAGTTTGAAAATAACCTTAAACACAATGTCATGAAATATCACAAGATATAAAATGATCTGTCAGAATGCAAGTAACTCTGCTATTAGTGACTGAAATTTTAGCTTAGTCTATGTAAACCTAAACAAGTTATAAATACTTTTTTGTGTGAAAGGGGTGGATTATCTATGGTAGCCATGTAAAGTTGGGTTAACTCCAACAGACTCTTTTTCTTCAGTACGTATTAAATTGAGTTATATCCATTGAGTTTAAGTTTTCCTAGGTCTGTTAGCTCCTATGGCAGGGGTACTCAACCCTGGTCCTCGAGTGCCCCTATCCAGAAGGTGGCAGACGAGTTAAGTGCCAGCCCCATAACTGGAGGGATGCAGGTTTGAACCCCGCTCACTCTGTCACAGTCATTGTGTCCTTAGGCAAGACACTTAACCATTCTTGCCTGCTGGTGGTGGTCGGAGGGACCGGTGGCACCTGTGTAGGGCAGCTTCACCTCTGTCAGTGCGCCCCAGGGCAGCTGTGGCTACATTGAATCTCATCAGTGTGTGAATGTGTGTGAGTGGGTGATTGACTGTTTGTGTTGTAAAGCACCTTGGGGGTTCGTAGAACCCTAGAAGGTGTGATATCAATAAAGGCCATTTACCATGTTAGTTGTTTCCCTGCTTCAATACACCTGATCAGTAAGTGATTAAATGGCTTCTACAGCATTTTATAACCTATGGAACAGGTAATTCAGCCATTGAATCAGGTGTGCTGGAGCAGGGAAACAATTAAAACATGATGGATATTGGCACTCGAGGACCAGGGTTGCATACCCCCGCCCTACGATGTAAATCCATCCAGTGATTACACTCTGAGAGTTTCATTACAATCTATCCAATGATTTGCACGCACAGGCAAAAACATTACTGTCCACCATTTGCCATTTGATGGTTTGTGATAAAACTCATCTTCAGTAAGTATTTTGTCATCTTGAAGGAATAACTCATATAAAAATATAAATGAAAGCACCAACAAACATACAATGAAAGATACAGGAAGGCAGAGATAACAGAGCACCTATCAGGGTAGACACACTGTCACGAATAAGATTCCTGTTGTATCCTGAAGCCTCTCTTTGTTGTGAAGGCTTTAACACTGACAATGTTGACAATGCTGTAGCAGCAGATCCCACTGAAATCTGTTGTAATCTACACAATGTGTTTACAAACTGAAAGCTAAAAGACGGACACTTCCTGTGCATCCAGTACTCTATAGCTGTTCCCCGGAGACTCGGCTCTCAAACACACCATAAGAGCTGGAATCTAGTTCATGTCCATTTGGCTCATGGCTTATTCATATAACATCAACTCAGTGTCAATGCATGTGTGCAAGAGCCTGCTCGTAAAAAGCAGCACATAGAAACCGTCCAAGGTAACGTTAGGTAACGCCTTATGGAAATGGAATTGGCAGATTTGTGTAATCCTAATGCAACCCCAATGATCTAATTATGATAACATCAGCTTGATTGCTGACACATCGGAGGGATGAACGGAGGGAATGCAAGGCTTCTCCAGAAGCCCATTAATAGCCCGTTGAAATAAAAGCAGATACAGCATGTGGTTTTATGCAGATGCATGACAGATCTGGCAAAACATTTCTAGAGATGAAAAAGCAAAGAATGCATCAAAAAAGTGACAACTTCAAACTGTTTATACAGCACATCAAGGTGCACAAACACGCTCGACACGTATTGCATGCAATTCGTCATTCTCTTGATGCACAACAGTAATGTTGCTTGCAAGCTTTTAGTCGTTCCTTGTGCCAACATACAAAAAGAGTCCGAACTGAGAAGGCGAATGGCTCCTTGTTTAATCCGATTTCAGCATGACAATGCAGCGTGGCGATAGGGTGGAGGCCGGAGTTACAATGTGCATAGTGACAGATTATGCTGATCCAAGCTCAGGGAATGCTTTTTCTTTAAACATCTAGTGTTGGGGGTTGCAAAGGCATAAAACAAGGGGATGGTCTGACAGCAAGGGAGAAAGAAAGTGGCGAGGAAACCCCTAAAAAGCGCCAAATCGACATGAAAAGGACCCCCCTAATAAAAAATCACCACCTCTGACTTTGCCCACTCTTGCTGCCAAAGAAGCCCCCCTAAAAAAAGAGAAGAGGAGGGGAATTTCATTGGAACAAGAAGCTCTTGGAGAAACAATGACTATTATGTTCCTTTTTGATTTATGAGGTGCTGCTTTTAAAGATTCCATCAGCAAACAGGCAATTCTGTGACACCAGGCTCCCCTTTCTTCCTGCTTTTCTTTCAAAGTGGACCATTGTCCTTAAGCAGGAGGGGTGAGCGGGGTAGTGGTCAGGGCAGAGGGGCGGGGATGGGGGTAGGGTAGAGGAGGATGAGTGCAGCACTTCTCCATCCTTCAACCTCAAGTGAGAGAAGCCTTTTGGAGGGCTCTTGAGCGAAGCGTGTGCCAGAATTATCCTGCAAACAACACCCTGCTCCTCTTAGATAACAATTCTGCAAGGTCCTTTAATGACTAGTGTGGGAAAACAATTCTGTACATATCTAATATCATGATGCAAAGCTACTCCTCTGGATGTAATAGGTATATTTTTGGCCACAAGTTGAAAGAGATGCTAGAATCAGCGATAAGACAGAAACCAAAAGCCCCTTGTCAAGCAGCAGCGGAGTAGCCCTTTGGCCTGTGTTTTAAAGACTCCATCCCATCGGAGCAAAACGGGAGGCAGGAAACAGCTTATTTCCATCTGATGCCTGCCTCCCTCCTGTCACATTTGATTTGATGATAACAGGCTGCCACTGAGATGCCTGTGTCACAGCATCACTGACTAAATAACTAGTTCGCTCATAGACAAAAGCAAAAAGCTATTTGTCGATTTTTCTGTTTGTTACAAAAGGTTTTCAATTGTCTCGTGTCTCAGGATGTTGAAAAGCATTTGAATCTCAAATGAGGGTTTGTGTATTTAAATGCAGACAAATCAGAGGACATCCAGCAGCAGAGGGAGGGCGTGGTTGTTGTGCTCAAAGCACTTACTGCTGGAGCTGTTTCTGTGTATTGAACAACCCTGGAGTGAGTGTTGTCTCCTCGCGGGAGGTAAAACCACCCAGAACAACAGTGTGCAGTAAATAAAGCAGGATAAATGAACTGGTCACAATAAACTATATCAGGAAACCTACAACAGAACTTAAAGACTGAGTTCCCTGTAATTTCACTCCCAGACTCCAGTCTCTAACCTTCTGATCCTGACCTCTTGAGTCAGGGTTTGAAGTCTGATAGCAAAGTGAAACTTCACAGAAGAGGGAGGAAATCAGGATGAAAAATAATGAAAGGGACTCTTTCTTCTCTGTGGGTTTTCTCACGAGCTGATGCAGTGAACATTTGGGCTTCAGGCCTTATTGATCTCCAGCAGTATTTGTTCCTTCACAGTGAAACTTGATCTGAATCTTATTTTTTTTATCTTAAAAATGACAAACATCTGAGACTATAGTTGTTTTGCATTTACTAATACAAGAATGTTTTTGCTTGTCTGCTAGCTAAACACCTTACGAACCACTCATTTTAATGAAATTAATCATTGGATGTTCATATACCAAAGATAAACATTTGGAGTAATCAGATTCAAGATGGCCACCAGAGCCAACTAGTAAACAAAAAGTGACTAGAACTGCCAATTCAAAAGTGTTGGGTTAAATTTTGGTGTAGAATTAGCTAAGAGTCAAGCCCAACAACCCTAACCCTAACCCTACTCTTAACAGAAGATGATGAATACAACCCTGTCTGCTGTAGCTCGGTTCCACTGTTGCCTGTTGTTGGTAAGCATTTCTTTTTTGTCTTTAGCTCTGCAGACCATTCATTGCAGCACAAAAATACTGAATAGTTGCACAACTTATTTATGAAATCGCACACGATGGTACATTTAACTCCGCCTGCCAAGTAAGAGGCTAAACTGCAATTGCCAACTCCCGCTACCTCAGTAGAGTAAGCAATATCATCGAAGACCACTCTCACCCCAGTAACCATCTGTTTGACCTGTTACCGTCAGGCCGACGATAACAGGTCACATAAAACCAGGACAAATAGATTCAGAGATAGCTTCTTTCCCAGAGCTATCACCGTAGCAAACAACCACAAAACCAGATGAACCTGTCAACCCGAACCCCACATTTACTGTCTAATATTGTTAAAGTGCAATAATATAATATGTGCTCTCTCAGTCTCACTCAATATGCAAATATTCTGCACACAATAGGGACCTGCAATGCTGCTACAATATATTTTGTACATATTACTGTTGTAATGCTGCTACTCAAATGTTTGCACATATTACTGTTGATTTTACATTTATTTGATTGAATTTGATTGATTGTGTTGATTTTACATTTATCCTGCACCAAATGGAGTGGCACTCCAATTTCGCTGTACCCTGTACAACGACAATAAAGTCTATTCTGATTCTGATTCTGATTGAAACGCTCTCCTGAAATTGCAGACCCATACCGGTCTGTGCCGTCCCACAATGACCAACCCTGCAGTGGAACTGAGCTATTAGAGCATGAACCAACTGACACATTTTAATGAAACTCAAAAAAAATCTTCATTGACCATATATATACAGGTGATTAACTTTTGTTAACACCAACCCAACTGAAGATGGCCGTTACACCTAACCAAATGTATTGAGAGGTAAGTGTTTTTTAGACACTGACTTACAATCTGGTGTTATTCCCATTACAAACTCCAACCATTACACGTTTGCTTAAAATCTTGTCAGTAACTGTTAAAGTAAGCATAGTTCAAGATGGCCACCACAGCTAATCCACCTTAACAAGAAAGAAATCTCAATACCTTTGTCAATTTTACAGCTGAGCTATGCAGCAAGGATTAGACACAGCAGCAGCTGAGGCATTCACAATGAGAGCTAACAGGTTACAGAAGATCTTACGATGTTGCAAAAGATATAGTAAAAATAGTAATAAGACCATCATTTCTTAACACGAGAGGATCTTAGCTTCAAACTTGCGTGAAAAAGGTGGCAGGTGATTTGTTTTTAGAGGGATAAAAGTAGATAAAAATATTCACTTTGCCAATTTGTGAATTAATTCAACACATATACATGCTTCACGGTCAGAGGAGAAGCAGGCACGCACATCTCTGTCAGCTCAATGAATACTTTCAAAGTCACATCTAAGCTCCTGCAGAAGCCAGACTTTTTGAAACACACTCCAAAGTCCTGGAGTCTGACATTACACCTAACCACAGAGCATGGCTTTGGCTGTGAATTCAAAGAATAAAAACAGTTTATGGTGCAGTCATCTGGACCAATCCGATGCAGACAGAGAGAAGAGCGTTGTCTTTCCTTCACTTGAAGTGAAGTCCAGGTGTTCATATGTGGCCACTTAAGAGTGTTCATTTCCTGGCTAAGAACAACCAGAATTCTCTCCCTTAAACTGAGAACTTGCAGGAGTGGTTGTTAAACACATGCAGGGGGGTTCTGTGTGTGGATATGTGCCAATGTTTTTGTTCTGACGTGTTTTTGGATGCAAAAAAGAAAGACATGCATACCTCTCCGCTTGCCATTTAATACGCCTCTGTGTTTGCATGGATATTTAGCACCTGCGTGCGATGCTACAGCCACATCAACCTGATCAGACTGAGGTTTCAAATTTACATGCTTGACTGAGTAAAGGTGTCACTGGAAACTCGGGAGAGTGGCTGAGTCGAAGCCCCTCCAAATCATCTGTCTGCTAAAAGGATTAATAATTCAGGCTGGCCTAGTATCACACACTAAGAGACGGATGGTTGGGTGATGCATAGGATAGAAAATATCATCCAGCTACGGGGAGAGGAGCCGCCTGACAGCTCAAGTCCTCCTCCGATTACTTGTTGTCAAAAGTGCATGTCAGTGTGACTGGAGCTTCAGCAGACTATTTTCTACTCCGGGTGCTGATACAGTTCTCCTAAAACTGAGAACAGGTAGTACACACTCTTTAGTTTTGCTGTACGTCAACAGATTCTAACGGTTTTATCAGCGGGGTGAAAGGGTGGGAGTATGAAGGAAATGGCCCAAGAGTGAACAACAACTCGCTGACATTTTGACACGATGAGGCTGGATTTGGAGTCCAGATCTGGTTGATGAATGCAGCCCCCCCAAACCCCCTGAACTTCATCAAGAAGCTGCAGGATGTCAGAGCAGCATGAGAATGGGCTGACCTTCCGAGTAAACAAAACCACTGGATTCAACCGTCCATCCATCATTTTTCACTGAAATCAGGGAGTTGCAGTCTGAACTTTTACGGTGAAGTCAGAATCTCACTGGACTGAGACTGTTAGACTAGCTGGAGACATTAAATTTAATAAATATGGAAGTTTTCAGTTGGAATCACACAGAATAGCTTTGAATGCCAATTTTGTATGAAGTTTTATGTCTGTTTGGGTCATATATGATGGGATAGCAAAGAAAAAGCAAACTTGGTGCAGATTTTCCAGCTGCAATTTAATCATGAACATTCTTAACTATGTCTGAGTTTGCAAGAACTTTATCCTAATTACTTTTCTCCATTTTATTTTTCTATCCCTCCCAAAGTTGCCATGGGTTCTATCCTGATTCCAAACACCTGCAACATTTTTGGAACTATTTTCAGAAGAAATGTGTCTCATAAATTTTTCAAACATGTTTAAAATTGCAGCGACACAGGAGCAAGGCCATGCAACTCATACAAGAAACTTAAGAACTGTCACAAATGTTTTGAGACATTTTGGAAACTCTGATGAATGCTCTTCTCAATTTGCTGCCAACAGTGACAGCAAAGTGAATTACAGGCTTCAATAAATGGCCTTCTAGTTCTATAACAGGTCACCATCCGCTCTCAAAGTTATCCCTAACCGTTTCTAAAATGTCTCAATGGGTTTCTGAGGGTTTTTAGTTACATGTGTGTTGCAGGGCCTTGCTTTTGTGTCACTTGGATTTTAAATGAAAAAAATTGTGAGACAAATTTTCTCTCAAAATTGCTGCTGAGTCATTGGATTCATCTGAAACTATTTCCAATTAAGTTTAGAAGTCTGTAAATGCAAAAAATGCGAGGCAACTTTTGGTCACAAAACGAATTAGGTAGATGTTTCAGAGGTTAAAGGTTAAACTGAGACATGATCAAGAAACTTTGTGACCTGGTGAAATACAAAAATTGTAATTAATTTGTGCAATTTTAAGTGAAAATTCACCAATTTACATGCATTTTTTGTGTTTACAGCTAGTAAACATTTCTCTCACTTAATGAAAATTAACTAGACAAGTTTCAGATGGCCACGATAATTCTGTGACTAATTTACGAGAATAGAGTTGTGATTTATTTGAACATGTTCAAAATTCAAACGACATGAGAAAAAGGCTCTGCAACTCACACGAGGAGAGCCCCTGCAAATATTTTGAGACATATTAGAAACCTCTTTAAAAGTGCATTATGTAAAAATGAAGTAAGGATGACATCACAACACAAGCAACTTTCTCACTCCTGTTCCGTGAGTTTCATGGTTGTTGCTAGCTATGGATCAGCGCCAGAACATATACAGTAAGTTGATAAGTATTTAATACATTTCACTGTAATATTGAGTTATTGGTAAATGAAAAAGAAGCTTGAGGTTCTTTTAGAACTGACTATTTGTTTCTAATTCACCGTTAGCATTGTTAGCCTCTAGTCGTGGCTTCTTAGCGGTACAAAAAATAACTTCTGGGTCGCTCCTGTTACTGGCTTGGGTTCTTTCCAAACGCTGCTACTTTTTGCTGACAGTGTCGAATTACAAATGCGACGCTGACTCAGCAACCCCATAGGCTCACCGGTTGTAAATGGTTACTACGTCGCTCTTTTGTTTTTATGAAAAAAGAAAAACCGACAACCTCCCAGCCGGCTGAGATTGAAATCTGTTTCAGTATAAGCTTCCTTCCAGACATTAGACTGTTCTGTGATTATTTCACTGTAGAATTCTTACTTATTTTGCCTTTAATAAAGTCGTTTGCAATTTGTTGCCAACAGCCCAGGGAACTTCTGGCTTTTGTTTGTGTGTGTAAGTGTGTATGTGAGAGGGAGCTGAGTGACAGAAACAATGAATCAACAAGCTAAAAAGATGAGTCAGGCCTTGTGGTAACACACCATCCAGACTGGTTTTGGGTTCAGTCCAGCCTGGTTTAGGGGCAACATCAGACATTAGTAAAACAGAACGAATAAACAGAAACCCAACCAGCAACCCCACACTGTTACTACTGAAAATACTTAAATGAGGTTGAGACATTCCTCCCTGACATTATCGTGGTCATGATAGGCAGCACAAATTCTTCAATTCTGTACGCAACTATCTATTTTCCTGCACAGAAAATGTCTTTTTAAGTATATCTGCTGCCATTTGGCACCTTTAGGAGAAGCTGACCGAGAATGTGTGGAGCCAGAGGGATCTTTCAGGGCTGGAACCACACCGGGGCCGCTGCAAGTCTTAGACGGCTGCCTGGAATTACTGAGTGTTAATAACTCTGCAGTGAAGCGAGGGAGCCCACCATGTGGCATAAATAAAACAGTGGAGTTAGTGAAAGGGATGGAGGAGAGAAGGAAATATCACTAGCACCTCCCGTCCCCCCACCGGGTTGGGAAACAGCATTCCTTCTGAAGTGCTGGCCGTTTTTTCCTTCTGAAGACTTTATTTGCTTCAAAATAATAAAAAAACAACGATGGATTGGATCGTATCAGTGGCACTTAACACACATCTCCCCTCTTTGTTTGACGTGGTACACAAGAGGAGTCCCTTGATGCTGGAATCCACCACTTGGTGACAGAACCCAGGATTTGTTTAGCACTAGTAATCCTCTCTAATCACTTTGTTTGCTCGCCATGTTTACTGAAGGTGTTAGCCTGAAGCTTGCCACACATTCCACCACTCTATCAGCATCATGGTGGCTGACAGCTAGGATACAATAAACCAATGAACCATGAAAGAATCTTAAAAAAAAGAAAGAATAAGGGCAAACAGGAACAGGAAGCTGCAGGTGAGGACACGGGTGTGGGTGAGCACTTTGTGTGGGAAGAATCAGCCATTCTGACTGATTTCCTGACACCTGACATGCACCAGGAGGACTCCTTGATCTGTCTACAGCAAGGATGAATAAAAGATGAAACAGACTCCAGATGAACATACATGCCGCCACCCCCACTCCCAAGATGCACGGAGACAGAGGCAGCGAGAGAGCTGCTTTGCATCCTGTTTGAATTGGCTGTCAGCCGTAACTGCATACACACCTTTTTGAAGACAGGTGAACTACATGAGGTGTGTGTATGTGTGTGTGTGTTTGACAGAGAGAGGGGATTTCCTCTCTAATGTATGTCACTCACAGAGCTTCTTCCTGTGTCGGGTGTATTATTTTACTTTCATTACTCAGACTGTAGCTGCAGGTTCAGATTCCTGAAGGCAATCTAACATATAATTAGTTCTTTTGAGTTCTGACAATTAACCACCTGCTTTCATACACACAAAGGGAAGAATTTGCATTTTTTTTTGGTAAACTTCCACTTTTCTTTAGATTTAAACTTGTATCCTAAAATAATTCAGCCCTCTTAGAAATAATCTGCTTTTCCAAGTCTAGATTTATCGCCTAACAGTTGTTCCAAAGTGTTACATTTCCTTTCATCTTTTCACACGTTTAATGTATTTTTGTTCTCTGCTTAGTCGTAAGGTTTACTTGTGTTTCCTTCATGTGTGTTTTTGTTATTTACTTTTCCAACATTTTATGTTATTCCTATAAACTCGTATCTTAAACTTGTATCTTAATTTATTCATATTTAAAATGGCTTTGTTTTACATCTAAACTGTTTTGATTGTAGTTTTAGTTGTGTTTGGAGAACGTAAACAATTATTGATATTTGGGACATGAATTTTGCTGCTAAACTTCAAAGTTCCCCAATTGGGGTACGTTAGGGCCCAAAGGGTTGGGGGGCCAGGTGGAAAGGTCTGGTGGGCCGGATGTGGCCCGTGGGCCGCCAGTTGAGGTTCATCATTTTAAAGGAATGTACTAATCCTTTTAAAGAGGTCTTAGAAACTTGAGAAATAAGTGTATCATATATTGCATTCATCAAAAGAAAATACAAAAATCAGTTAAATATGGTTAAACAAATATATTACTAACTTTCCCAAACCTTAAATGTGCAAAATCTGTGTTCTGTCTCTGGGCGATTATTACACAACTCATGTGTTTGTGTGCGAGACGAACGCCTGTGGGTGAACTTTAGTTCCCTTCCCTCCACCCCTGAGATGTGCTCATATTTGCATGACTCTGGTTCGACATTTGCTTTCCTCTGCAGCTCTGGGAAACCAATCATCACCAGTTGGCATAAAATGGATCACTCTCATTTCCCCAGAGGGAAGATGCCTTGACCCATCCATCCATCCTTGTTTAGTTACTGTTTGACTGTTGCTGACATTCAGTAATGCATCAAAGTCTGGCCTCTGAAACTTAACTGCACACTTTATAATGTTCTATTTATGACACACGGCTCAGTGATTCGGGGGTGGGGGGTCTAAAAAATACTTTATTTTGAAAAAATGAATAATTAACCCTCAACTTTTATTTTTATGCATACAAATGAAAGCTTCATCAGAGGTAAATGTGACTTAATACTAGTTTAATAACAATAACATGAGACAGTTGTTGAGTCAAAGCTGGAGTTTCCAGGACTCTCTGCTGATCGCAAACTTTTAAATAAGAATAACCACTCATGGTGCACAATAATTGGCCTGAAGGAGAGTGTGGTGAGGTCGTCTTAGCTGGAGCCAAAGTGTTTTTACAGCTCTTATGAGAGAAACCCAACGGCACTTACATCTAAATGGAGAGAGTGACTAGTGTCGAGCAGCCGGGGTGGAGAGACGACTCGGGGCTTCTAATGAGCTCTGCTCTTTTACTGCCAGGCTAATGGAAACCTCGGGGGACCTCGGTCGCTCTCTCTCAGTGTGTGTGTGTGTCCTTTCTCCCATAGGCAGCAACACTCTCCAGTGCTCTAATGGTTACCGCTGGGACCGTCTACCTGGGACAAGTGCAGCTTCACAGGTTCACAGTCATCATTTTTAACTATTCGTCCATTTTTTCTTCCCAGAAAAAAAGCAAAGACTCGTCTGACGGATGTATCTTTACTAACAAAACCCATCAGCGTTGGTTTCCTTCTCGACAGGTCTCTAATGAGCCAATGAGTGTTTATTTTACATCAGAGCGAGGGTGTCAGGGTCTGCTCTGACATGTGTAACAACATCCAAATTATCACCTTGTTAAAAATGGAGCCAATTCACACAACAAACAGAGGCAAAGTTTGTCCAAAGCTACTTCGTTAGAGCTCTTTGAGTTCAGTCCCAGAGGTGGAGAACAGAAAGCTGACTAAATGAGCACAAACAATAGTTCACACTTTGACGGGCACTTCCTGTCAGGCCCCTCTTTTATCCACGGCTTCAGCGGGAGGTTCTTGTCACTGGACACCAACGGGACTGGGGTCGGGGAAGTGCTGCCACTCCCCTCTCCACAGGTCTCTCCTTTCACTATTAACCGGTTGTAATGTGGGGATGAAAGCTGCCCCCTTTTTCTGCTTCTCTACCTCCCCCGGTTTGTTCCCAAACAGGCCATGCCAGCTTAGGCAGCAGGGAAAGAGGGCCTCTGTCCTTCTCCGCTGGCCAAAGGCGGGGATCAGCGAGGCCTGCAGCGAGCCCCGCCCAGGAACGAACAAACTGAGCACAACATGTGACACTATTCTTACTCATCGGCGACACAAGCGCACAGCTGGAGAGTGGAAAACGGCTTGGTGAGGGGAGGGTTGGAGAGTTCTGAGGGAGTAACTGGAAGAGGCACAGTGATGTTTTTGTGTGATTGAGGATGTGAACCTGCTGTCAGCTGGACGGTTGGCTGGCTGGCTGGGCCCTCAGTCCTCCAGGAGTTCCAGGAATCAGGAAACAATCAAGGAGCCAAACTATCTAAACACTCAAACATTCGCTGCTCGTTCTGTCCCAGTTCATCCCTAAGGCATCCTCATTTGTGAAACTCTGCAGAGGTTTAAAAGTCGTCCCGCCAAAACTCCAAATCCCCGAGGAGCCTGTGGCTTCCTGCTGCTTTATGCAGCTCTGCAGATGGTCGACACACAGACTCTCTCAGCAACCAGACGAGGGTCCGACCCCAGGAAAAGGCCCTTAACCCATCTCTATACATTACCTCCAATCAGGCCTAACCAATCAATACCAGCAGCTATCCCAGAGGAGCCAGGCCTCGGTGACATTTGTTTTCGCTGTCCGAGTGTCGCCGTCTTTTGTGATTGAAGATTATTTGTGGTTTCCCAGCTGAGCCTGCCCAAACCACACGGCGTGTGTACCCACAACCTTTCCACAATGTGTGAAAACAGCAGCTATAGACGTTTTGTTGGCTTGATGCCGTTCAGTGGCGCTCTATAGAACCAGGTGGCCTCTGAGAGGAAGGAAGCAGGGCGAGGTCAGCAGCAAAACAGAGCGGGGTGGGTCACCTACGTGTGGAAACTGGAGCGCTCCTGTGGCGAGCAGATAAAAGGACGTGCATCCATCCAGAACTGTCCTGGACACGGCCAGGAGCCGCAGCCTGACTCCGGCTCAACGATGAACGGTGGGGGTGGAGACAGATAACGGCTTTCAAAGAGCTCAGACTTCCGACTCTGATAGTGGAACGGGACTTTTCTTCTTTCCTCAACTTTAAGGGAACCCCCATCCCAACAATGCTCTACTTGTCTTTTTGTAGCACGTTAACGCTGCTTTGTGAGTGTTTTAGGATACAAAGGTTGACCAGAGAGACATCCTGCCCCACCAGTCTCCTGGATAAGTTAAATACGGAGAAATAAAAATCATAATGGCAACTATTTATACAGTACAGATATTTTATTCATGATTTCTCACTGGGTTGGAAAACACACTGCATTTGTTTTTCCTCTTCAGCCGAAAACACACCAGGAACGCTGCAGTGAGGCTCGTCAAAATAAGAGCATCAAGTGAAACACGAAGTTTCTCTCAGCAGGGCGCACTACACCCTTTATCGTGATCTCTTTACCAAAGTTTTCTGTCCATTTATTGTTGTAGATTTTAAATTATTACCTTTCACATTATTTTACTTTAAATAACAAGTTTTCACATTATTTAACCTTTAAATATCAGGAGTTTATATTTTAAGGAGAACATGCAAGGCATGAAATGGCGTGAAATGAAATGTTTAGTGGTTTTTAAAACTTATAAGATAAAAATGACATTTATCCCAGCAGACTCACCAGAATAACATTAAAACTATTCATACCTAATTAGAATAAGAATCAAGGAGCTATTTTGTAACATCCAGACACCAAACACATGCTGGCACCAACTAAAAGACTCAATTATCTACCTGCTTGATTAGTCACGTGAAGAGAACATGGACACCATGTTGTTTTAAATTGTCAATTACATTTTTTTCTGTTTGATTAAGTGTTGCACAACCCTGACCTTTAACACGTTTAGTCACACTTTTATTTTAAAAACAAGTTTACAAGTTTTGGAGCAAAAACCCTCCAGTAAAACTGAACTTCATAACACATCAAACGTAACACCACCCTGGTATAAAACAAATTCCACTCCTGCTTATGGAGTCCACTCCCCGACATGTGCACCGCTCCTGGTTTAACAGCGAGCTGCAGGGAGGAGCAACGGCGGCTGCCTGGCCCCTGACGGCGAGCAAAGACCAGAGCCCGCGACACGACAGCAAAACCACAATACAGCAATTCCATATGAAGCCCCATCAGAGCCATACGGATACAGGGAGTGTGAACAGAGCAACCAGACTGACGGAGCCGTCAACGAGTTAGGAGTGAATAAAATAAACTCTTGTTTGGGGAAACTTTCAGTTTGTTTACCAGAGACAAATTAAACCAGATGAACTCAATTCTAAATCTAAAAATAGATTAAAAATTACCCCAAAGATTTATATTTCTGTTTTTTCTCAAATGTGCCATCTTATTTGGTTTATTGTCTTCTCTGCCTTTGATTTTCCCCTCGTGTCTTTTTGTTTTCCCTTGTTTTTTCCACTCTTGGACTTTTATTTTGAAGTTTTAGGACCTATGTATTTGTGGTAAAAACATTTTATTGTTTTATATGAAACTAGTTAAAACTCTTACAGCACCATGAAACAGGTGTGTGTGTGTGTGTGTGTGTGTGTGTGTGTGTGTGTGTGTGTGTGTGTGTGTGTGCGTGCGTGCGTGCGTGCGTGCGTGCGTGCGTGTGTGTGTGTGTGTGCCTTTAGGCCAGTTCATGCATGTCCTCACTGTGAAAATGTGCACCTCCTGATGCAGGAAGCCCTGGGTCAAACTTGGGACTCATGTTATTATTTTATTTTATTTTATTTTATTTTACACAAATAAAAACTATCAATGAACTTCAGAAATCCACAATAAGCTTCTTCATCTCCACCTCCTACTCTCTCTTCTTGCTTGCTTCGTTTCAGATTCAAACACAAACATCTCCAGAAAATGACCATGATCAGATCAGATTCCCACAAATTTTATTTCAATGCCACGCTTTTCTTTTTTTCTTGCTTCAGTCTGGAAAATTCCAGCGCTCTCCCTGAAGTCATCTCCTGTATCTGGTCCTAATGGGACTGTTAGGAGGCTCAGAAATGAAATAAGTATGATTTCTTTTCTCTGGTCCGTCCTCTCTCCAGAAAAATAATCACTTCTTTCCTCTTTACTGCAGGAACTCCTCACAGGAGGGATTTCTGCTAAATATCTCTCTGCAGTTCCTCCAAAATTAAACACTTTTTAACACAACTTTCGCCAAACAAACACTAGTTTTATTGCATTTTCTTTATCACAACCCCTCCTATCGTGTTTTTTACGTTTTCTTAAAAGCTCGCTAGTTTAAATGAGTGTAAACCTTGTGTCGGGACTTCACAAGATCATGAAAAAGTTGGTGAATTTCAAACTCAAATGATTAAATCAAAGTTCATGTCACAACAGGAAAAGGGAACTTTCTTTAAAACGATCTGCACCTTTCCTCTCCATTTGGTGAAACGTTGCTGAGTCATTCCTCACTTATTCTGCATATTAAGTGCAATAATCTGAAAAATATATCTATTAAAATTGAAAATCTGCCATTTAAATTTTAAAACATGAGCATAAAAGGCACAAACTGTGTCGCTTTAAAACTTAAGATGAAGAAATTAGTAACAATTTAGTCACAGGAAGCATAGTAGTTTTAACACTGCTGCATGTTCTTAAAAGCTGTAATTTAACCATAATTGTGCTGCAAAATCAGGTCATAAAAGAAAATTGAATCAAAACCTAATAAAATGTAAGAGAATTGGTGTAAAACTCTGTGATTTTAATGTTTGGGTGAATTAGAGCCATGATGAGGCTCAAGAGCCCCTTTACTCTGATATGAAGGCTCTGTGATGTAAATGATCTGAAAACAATTACAGGTTTAGTTTTACAAAACTTTTCTCTTGTTAATCCTCTTTTCTTAATGTGGAGGCTTTTTGAGACAACAACTCAGTAACCACTTAAATCAGGAAATACTATAATATTAGATAAAATGGATATCATTTTAAATATATGTGTAGATTGTAAATCAAACCCCCGTTATAGATATCCTGCAGAAGTTAGGAGCCAGAAAGTTGTATTCAGATTATTTATAGCCCCTGCTCTTCATAAATATGATTTAACAAACAACATTGTGCAATAAGACAGCTCTTCTTTTTATTTTTAAAGTTGTTTTCTTTGGCCACTCCGGACTGGAGGAGGTGCAGTTTTGCGCTGCGTCCAACAGAGATCACTGCACGTCGCAGAACCAGCGTGTCCGGACGGGATGATCTCCATCCGGCTGGTGCGCAAACCAGCCTTAAAAGTGAATTAAAGCGGGCTGATCTGAGAGCAGTAAATGTAAATAAAACAAATAAACGCGTTTGTTCAGCCGGAAACTGGCAGGAAAAATCAGTGAATTTGTTTTAGGTGTTTTAATTTTCTCCCTGAAACATCATTTTGGGGTCCTGAATGTGTAATTTACTAAATTGTAAGGCTGATTAATGTTAAATAAATAAATAAATAAATAAATAAATAAATAAATAAATAAATAAATAAATAAAATACTTGATTAGAATTAATTTAATTCCCAGTGACATATAAAGTCTAAATGTTTGTGCATGCATTAGATATCATGGTCTTTACCTGTACCAGTCCAGTCCGTTCTGATAGTTGCGGTCGAAGAAGTGCGGTTCCGCTCCCACGGCTCTGATGTCCGGGTGGACCCGCAGGAACTCCAGCAGAGCCCGGGTTCCTCCTTTCTTCACCCCGATGATGATCGCCTGCGGCAGCTTCTTGCTCCCGGAGCCGTTGGAGAAGCTGGACATGGTGCTGGGATCCGGGGCTTTCTTGTCCCAGTCGTCCCGGTCCGCGTCCAGCAGGTCCCTGTTCTCCCCGGTTCGGATGGATGCCTCCTCGTAGTCGCTCTCCACATCCTCCCACGGCTGCGGCTTGGCCAGCAGCCTGGACACCAGGTCCGTCCTGCTGCTCTCTGTCCTCCGGCTCACCGCCTGACCCGGACCGGTCTCCCTGCCCCGGTAGGTGTCCGCCACCAGGCTGGGTACGGTGGAGCAGTAACCCACGCAGGAGTACAGCATGTAGACCCAGACTAAAAACATGATGCTGAGCAGGATGAGTTTCTTCTTCACGGGGCTGGACCAGGAAACATGCAAACTGGGACAAACCGGGCTATATTCCATCAGCCTTTCGGGTGGAGATCAAATCCCAGCGGCGCATAGTGCCAAACTCACTCCAGACAGCACCTCTGAAATCCCAGCGAAATTAAACGCATACTAGCCCACAACAAACAAAAGTCACAAATAAAAACAAACAAGAGCGAATCTGAGCGGAGTGGAACAGGAGATATCCGGGAATAGTGAGATGTTTTCAGTCATAATTCTGGTTAACGATGGAAAGCCTCTCGCGCTGCTTCGGACGCTCCGCAGAGCCTCTCCAGACTCACCTCAGGTTTGTCTCAGCAGCCCGCGCGAGCCGCTGCGCTTATAGAGGCGCGCGCCAGACTGACACGGAGAGCAGCCAATAGCGATACGGAACGTTGGTTTGTTGACAGAAGCGAGCCAATCAGAGGAAGCGGTGGGCGAACCCGAGCGTGGGATCTTTGGTATGGAAATGAAGCGTGCGTGCGTGCGTGCGTGTATGCGTGTGTGTGTGTGTGTGTGTGTGTGTGTGTGTGTGTGTGTGTGTGTGTGTCGGGACTCTTCTGCTGAGAGTTGGGAAAACTTTCTGATTCGGTAATTAAATTTGAGGTTTGTCGTCTTCCTCCTGCAGGCGTTTTGTTCTGATGAGTTCAGAAGACCTAAAACCTCTCAGGC